>CALYLW010000901.1:236492-482794 GCA_944989445.1 Ampullaceana balthica | reverse complement strand
TCAAAACTTAAATTGATTTCAAAATGGATCATGATGGATATATACATATATTAACTTCACCGTCTTGTCTGTCTGTCTGTTGTAGTCCCGCAGAAAAACAAAAACGAAAAGTAAAAAAATGACACACTTCCCGTGATCCTATCGAGCTGATAATTTAATTTTTTTTCCGTCTGCTACCATTGCGTGAGGGTACTCAACAACCGCCCAAAGTGTCATGCTTCCACCTACACGGGAAATAGGAGAATTAGTGATTTTCAGTTTTTATATAGCTCATATAAGAAAAAAATTACATTTCGGCCCCCGGCCACCGTTATGTGATAATTTATATAATTGTTCCACCTGTTACCATCGCGGAATGTTATTTAACAACTACCCAAAGTTTCATGCTTCTAACTTCTCGGGAAATAGGAGAATAAGGGATTTTTAATTTTTATAAAGCCAGAATTAGGAAAAAAAACGTTTTTGGGCCCCCGGCCCCCATGAGTGTGAATTTCAAAATTCTTTTTCACCTGTTACCACTGCGGAAGTGTACTTAACAACTCTCTAAAGTTTCATGCTGCTACCAACACGAGAAATTGGAGAATTAGTGATGAGTCAGTTTTTTATATAAGAAGAAAACTACATTTTGGCCCCCGGCCCCCAGTAAGTGATAATCTAGATAGTTTTTTAACCTGTTACCATCGCAGAATGTTACTTAACAACTACTCAAAGTTTCATGCTACTTACTACAAAGGAATTAGGAGAATTAGTGATTTTCAGTTTTTATACAACTCATATGAGGAAAAAAGTACATTTTGGCCCCTTGGCCCCAGTAAGTGAAATTTTGAATATCTTTTCGCCTATTACCATTGCGGAAGTGTACTCAACAACTTTCCAAAGTTTCATGCTTCTACCTACTCGGGAAATAGGAGGATTAGTGATTTTCAAATGTTTATATAGCCACTGGAAGGGGAAAAAAAAGATTTTGGGCCCCCGGCCTCCATGAAGCTGAATTTATAAATTCTTTTTCGCCATTTGTCGTCGAGAGAGGCTACTTGATAACTTCCCAAGGTTTCATGCTTCTACATACACGGGAAGTCCGAGAATTAGTGATGAGTCAGTTTTAATATAAGAACTGACTACATTTTGGCCCCCGGCCCCCAGTAAGTGATAATTTAAATATTGTTTTTACCTGTTACCATCGTGAAAGTGTACTTAAAACTACTCGAGAAACAGGAGAATTGTTGATTTTAAAATTTTATATAGGCCATATAAGGAAAAAAAAACTTTTTGGGGCCCCCGGCCCCCATGAGTGTTAATTTAAAAATTCTTTTACGCCTATTTTCGTCGCGAGAGGCTACTCAACAACTTCCAAAGTTTCATGCTTCTACCTACGCGGTAAATCCGAGATTAGTGATGAGTCTGTTTTAATATAAGAAGAAACTACATTTGGGCCCCCGGCCCCCATATAGTGATAATTTAAATATTGTTTTTACCTGTTACCATCGTGGAAGTGTACTTAACAACTACCCCAAGTTTCATGCTTCTACCTGCACGGGAAATAGGAGAATTTGTGATTTTTAGTTTTTATAAACTCATAAAAGGAAAAAACTTAATTTGGGTCCCCGGCCCCCAGGAAGTGATAATTTAAATATTTTTTCTCCCGTTACCATCGCGGGATTGTACTCAACAACTTCCCAAAGTTTCATGCTTTTGCCTACTCGAAAAGCATTTTTGGGCCCCGGGCCCCCAACAGTGTGAATTTTAAAATTCTTATTAGCCAATTATCGTTGCGAGATTGTACTCAGCAAGTTCCCAAAGTTTCATGCTTATACCTACACGGGAAGTTGGAGAATTAGTGATGAGTCTTTTTTATATAAGAAAAAAACTACATTTGGGCCCCCGGACCCCATTAAGTGTTATTTTAAATATTTTTTTCGCTTGTTACCATCGCGGCAGTGTGCTTATCAACTACCTAGTGTTTCATGCTTCTACCTACACGGGAAATAGGAGAATTAGTGATTTTTAGTTTTTATAAAGCTCATATAAGGAAAAAACTTAATTTGGGGCCCCGGCCCCCAGGAAGTGATAATTTAAATATTTTTTCTCCCGTTACCATCGCGGGATTGTACTCAACAACTTCCGAAAGTTTCATGCTTCTGCCTGAATTTGTGATTTTTAGTTTTTGTATAGCTCATATAAGGAAAAAACTTCATTTGGGCCCCCGGCCCCCAGGAAGTGATAATTTAATTTTTTTTTCTCCCGTCGCTATCGCTGGTTTTTACCTCAACAACTTCCCAAAGTTTCATGCTTTTGCCTACTCGAGAAATGAGAAAATTAGTGATTTCATATTCTATATAGTCCAAAAAAAATCGTTTTTGGGCCCTGGGCCCCCAACAGTGTGAATTTTTAAATTCTTATTCGCCAATTCTCGTTGAGAGAGTGTACTCAGCAAGTTCCCAAAGTTTCATGCTAATACCTACACGGGAAGTTGGAGAATTTGTGATGAGTCTTTTTTATATAAGAAAAAAACTACATTTGGGCCCCCGCACCCCATTAAGTGTTATTTTAAATATTTTTTTCGCTTGTTACCATCGCGGAAGTGTGCTTATCAACTACCTAGTGTTTCATGCTTCTACCTACACGGGAAATAGGAGAATTAGTGATTTTTAGTTTTTATAAACTCATATAAGGAAAAAACTTAATTTGGGGCCCCGGCCCCCAGGAAGTGATAATTTAAATATTTTTTCTCCCGTTACCATCGCTGGTTTTTACTCAACAAATTCCCAAAGTTTCATGCTTTTGCCTACTCGAGAAATGAGAAAATTAGTGATTTCATATTCTATATAGTCCATATAAGGAAAAAAAGCGTTTTTGGGCCCCGGGCCCCCAACAGTGTGAATTTTAAAATTCTTATTTGCCAATTATCGTTGAGAGAGTGTACTCAGCAAGTTCCCAAAGTTTCATGCTAATACCTACACGGGAAGTTGGAGAATTAGTGATGAGTCAGTTTTTTTTTATAAGAAAAATCTACATTTGGGCCCCCGGACCCCATTAAGTGTTATTTTAAATATTTTTTTCGCTTGTTACCATCGCGGAAGTGTGCTTATCAACTACCCAGTGTTTCATGCTTCTACCTACACGGGAAATAGGAGAATTAGTGATTTTTAGTTTTTATACAGCTCATATAAGGAAAAAACTTCATTTGGGCCCCCGGCCCCCAGGAAGTGATAATTTAAATATTTTTTCTCCCGTTACCATCGCGGGATTGTACTCAACAACTTCTAAAAGTTTCATGCTCCTGCCTACTCGGGAAATAGGAGAATTGTAGATTTTAAAATTTTATATAGGCCATATAAGGAAAAAAAACGTTTTTGGGCCCCCGGCCCCCATGAGTGTTATTTTTAAAATTCTTTTACTCCAATTTTCGTCGCGAGAGGCCACTCGACAACTTCCCAAAGTTTCATGCTTCTACCTACACGGGAAGTTGGAGAATTAGTGATGAATCAGTGAGTGAGTGAGTCAGTGAGGGCTTTGCCTTTTATTAGTATAGAAGAATACGATCAGACAATCCTTACTGATCTAACAGACAATCCATACTGATCTGACGGCCCACCTGAAAACTTTCTTATTTGAACATCTTGCTTGTCACAGACGCTCCTTCTTTACAGAAGATTATTGCGTCCACAGACCATGTCGGTCTGTAGGCAAGTAACGCAGCGTTCACGGGCCCCGGCTATGATGGCCCCACGCTATTCCCAGCCGCCTTTATCCTTTGTTTCCCTAAATAGTGTTAGATACCCATTCGGAGCTGGGTGGAATTAAGGGACACCCTTGGTCCCGGGACCAAATCCCTGCCTTCACGGAGATTCGAACCCCCCAACCACCACTATGCTTCATCTGACCAACACCTACTGGCACTGATAAGCTCTACATTGCCATCAGTTCTATCAATCCCCTTCAGACCTGAACATCCACACTTATCGGAACACGCCATCTGATTAATGATTGATATATGGGCGGTGTCTGATCTGATAAATGAAGGAATAGTTGCGTCATTTGACAGAAGATAAGTTATTAAAAGTAGGTCACACAACTGACATAGTTTATTAATTTTTTATTTTTTTTTACTTAACTCCCCAAACCCTTCTTTCCACGTAGACATTTCTTTAAAAAAAATAACATAAATATTCTGATAGATTTACTCTCTTAAGGTAACCGTGGATTTGAATGTTGTAACAGTCGAAATAGTGGTGTAAGCATTGCATTTATCAGATTATGGATGTCTGTTTGTGTGTTGTCTTAATAAGATTATGGATGTCTGTTTGTGTGTTGTCTTAATAAGAGTATGGATGTCTGTTTGTGTGTTGTCTTAATAAGATTATGGATGTCTGTTTGTGTGTTGTCTTAATAAGAGTATGGATGTCTGTTTGTGTGTTGTCTTAATAAGATTATGGATGTCTGTTTGTGTGTTGTCTTAATAAGATTATGGATGTCTGTTTGTGTGTTGTCTTAATAAGATTATGGATGTCTGTTTGTGTGTTGTCTTAATAAGAGTATGGATGTCTGTTTGTGTGTTGTCTTAATAAGATTATGGATGTCTGTTTGTGTGTTGTCTTAATACGATTATGGATGTATGTTTGTGTGTTGTCTTAATAAGATTATGGATGTCTGTTTGTGTGTTGTCTTAATAAGATTATGGATGTCTGTTTGTGTGTTGTCTTAATAAGATTATGGATGTCTGTTTGTGTGTTGTCTTAATAAGATTATGGATGTCTGTTTGTGTGTTGTCTTAATAAGATTATGGATGTCTGTTTGTGCGTTGTCTTAATAAGATAATGGATGTCTGTTTGTGTGTTGTCTTAATAAGATTATGGATGTCTGTTTGTGCGTTGTCTTAATAAGATTATGGATGGGTGTAAGTGTGAGTGTCGTCTTAATCACATTAAACACGTCCCAATTTTTTGGTCCCAGGTCCCAGAGACCAGTCGGCCATTTTAGGTAGTTTATTGATTTATTGCTTGGGCGTTGAACAGGAATGTGTTTCAACAGAGGGGGTGGGGGGCTAGGTGGGGGCTGTCCAGTGGGGGAAGATTGGGTCGTGAGGCGATAAAGTTAGAACGTGAAGGAGAAGGATTGGGTTGTGAAAGGGAAAGTTTGGTTGTGAAAGGGAAGGTTGGGTTGTGAAAGGGAAGGTTGGGTTGTGAAAGGGAAGGTTGGGTTGTGAAAGGGAAGGTTGGGTTGTGAAAGGGAAAGTTTGGTTGTGAAAGGGAAGGTTGGGTTGTGAAAGGGAAAGTTTGGTTGTAAAAGGGAAGGTTGGGTTGTGAAAGGGAAGGATGGGTTGTGAAAGGGAAGGCTGGGGTTTCAGAGGGAAGGCTAAGTCGTTTTGTTTGGAGCATCAACAAATTTATCATCAACTTGGTTTCTTGATATGATCAACTTCGTCTATTTGTTACATCACCTAGGTATATCATTCATAAGTCGATCAATTGATTGCAGACCTCTGGAGTGATATCCGGGAGCCTTACGTTTAAACTTGGACCCTATTCTCTTGTCCTGGGGATGTGGCGCTGAACATGGGGCGAGATATTATGGTCTTCCGCCAAACAAAAACTCTTCGACCAAACAAAAAATCTTCCACCAAACAAAAACTCTTCCACAAAACAACAATTTTCGACCAAACACAAACTCTTCCACCAAACACAAACTCTTCCACCAAACACAAACTCTTCCACCAAACAAAAACTCTTCCACCAAACAAAAACTCTGCCAACAAACAAAAACTCTTCCACCAAACAAAACCTCTTCAACCAAACAAAAACTCTTCCACCAAACAAAAACTCTTCCACCAAACAAAAACGCAAGACTTACTCTCAAAGACGGGTTGAAAACATTCCAGAAATAAATATTGATTTACAACATCTTGTAATACTTTACACAAAGACTGACTAGAGAGAAGTGCAGAGATCAACAGGAAATTCAAGATGAATCCAAGCAATTTACATGAATATGAACGAAACTAAAATGTTGAATAAACAATAACAATTCATATACGTTATTTGCAGAGAAAGGTTATGTTAGAGAGCATAATGAAATGTGTACAGACGTACAACTTTGGAGTATCATGAAATGTATACAGACATACAACTTTGGAGTATCATGAAATGTATACAGACATACAACTTTGGAGTATCATGCAATGTATACAGACATACAACTTTGGAGTATCATGAAATGTATACAGACATACAACTTTGGAGTATCATGAAATGTATACAGACATACAACTTTGGAGTATCATGAAATGTATACAGACATACAACTTTGGAGTATCATGAAATGTATACAGACATACAACTTTGGAGTATCATGAAATGTATACAGACATACAACTTTGGAGTATCATGAAATGTATACAGACAAGCAATGCTAGAAAGTATCAGGAAATGCATACAGACCCCCCCGCCCCGTTTTTAAATAGTGCGTATCATGAACTGTAATTACTTAACTTTAACATTAATCTTATCTGATGTTATTAATACATTTAACAATAATCTAGGTAATACAACAAACTGTTATACCGTGAGAAACAGCATGTTTACATGTGAAACAGCATGATCACCTACGAAACAGCATGTTTACATGTGAAACAGCATGATCACCTACGAAACAGCATGATCACCTACGAAACAGCATGTTTACATGTGAAACAGCATGATCACCTACGAAACAGCATGTTTACATGTGAAACAGCTTGATCACCTACAAAACAGCATGTTTACATGTGAAACAGCATGATCACCGTGAGAAACAGCATGTTTACATGTGAAACAGCTTGATCACACAAGAAACAACGTAATCACCCCATAAAATAGCTTGTTGTTAACTTATGAAAAAGTTTGGTATTAACATGTGAATTTTTTCTTTGAAAAGCGCCACCAATCCTGCAGCTAATCTTCAAAAGCGTCTTAACCAAATCCTGATAATCCATATCTAATCTCATTAACACGAACGTTTGCCTGGCATTGTTCGATATTATTGTTTTACAAAAAGTCTGTCATGGCATGATATTATTGTTTTACAAAAATCAGCGATATAGTTTCATATTCTTCCTCGTAAGCGTATTCCTAATTAATCTTTCAAAAAAGACTTCCCTTCATATCGTGAACTTCTGTAGAAGGTTAATTTTATGTTTCTGCAACAGTGTTGCTGTCATTGCAATTGATGAAATGTTATTGTGCCATTGCTTTATTAGATATAAATTTGTGTCCTTATTTTTTAAAATGTAATATACCGAAGAATTTTTAAGTAATGCAAAGGTATAAAATGGTTCTCGCATGTATTGCATTCATTATTGTGTTTATTTATTTGTATGTATTTATTGGTAATATTTTGTTATGGATGCCTTTCTTATTCGTCATTGTAAATTTGATTTGTCATATGAATTTATCCCATGTATTTTTATAGTTTGAACAATTGACAATTTTAAAGCGTGAATGTTTGTCGGAATGTGTTATTTTCGATAGGATGAAATGTTTAATATATGCTGGGGTAATTTTTTTAGAGTGTAAATATTTCATAGTTTATTATTTTTGTGATTGACTTTACATTTGATGTTTTTTGAGTTTTTTTTGTGTTTATTTGATGTTTTTGTGTTCGTTTGATTTTTTTATGGCGTTATTGAAAATGTTATGTTTTCAGGAAGTGTTATAATTCTTTGATAAATTTGTATAGTGAGGCATATTTGATGTTTGACTGTTATTGACTGTTTGTTATTTTAGATTATTATTGTTTATTTAAAAGTTTTGTAATATTTATTGTTTATTTTAACTTTTGGCATACTTTTATACTTATTGGATGTTTTGTTGCAGAGTTGAGTTTATATTTGATGTTTTGGAATATAGTTATTGTTTATTTGATAAAAGATTATAATGTTTAGATCGCCCGATATTCTTAACCTTGTCAGTCAACATCTTCTCCGGGCTCGTGGCTATACTATAATTTTAGAGCCGAGCACTTGAAGGTGGAGAACTAATCAATAGGGCTACGAGATGGATGAAACTTGTCTCGTCATGATCTAGGACATATCTAGGCTCACTGTGATCTTAGGCTCATATTGGCCTGTCATGATCTAGGGCATATCTAGGCTCATATTGGCCGGTCATGATCTAAGACATATCTAGTCTCACAGCTATCTTACACTCATATTGGCCTGTCATGATCTAGGTCATATCTAGGCTCACAGCGATCTTAGACTCATATTGGCCTGTCATGATCTAGGGCATATCTAGCCTCACAGTGATCTTAGACTCATATTGGCCTGTCACGATCTAGGTCATATATAGGCTCACAGCGATCTTAGGCTCATATTGGCCTGTCATGATATAGGGCATATCTAGGCTCACAGTGATCTTAGGCTCATATAGGCCTGTCATGATCTAGGGCATATCTAGGCTCATATTGGCCGGTCATGATCTAGGACATATCTAGGCTCACAGCGATCTTAGGCTCATATTGGCCTGTCATGATATAGGGCATATCTAGGCTCACAGTGATCTTAGGCTCATATTGGCCTGTCATGATCTAGGGCATATCTAGGCTCATATTGGCCGGTCATGATCTAGGACATATCTAGGCTCACAGCGATCTTAGACTCATATTGGCCTGTCATGATCTAGGTCATATCTAGGCTCACAGCGATCTTAGACTCATATTGGCCTGTCATGATCTAGGTCATATCTAGGCTCACAGCGATCTTAGACTCATATTGGCCTGTCATGATCTAGGTCATATCTAGGCTCACAGCGATCTTAGACTCATATTGGCCTGTCATGATCTAGGGCATATCTAGGCTCACAGTGATCTTAGGCACATATTGGCATGTCATAATCTAGGGCATATCTAGGCTCACTGTGATCTTAGGCTCATATTGGCCTGTCATGATCTAGGACATATCTAGGCTCATATTGGCCTGTCATGATCTAGGGCATATCTAGGCTCACAATGATCTTAGGCTCATATTGGCCTGTCATGATCTAGGACATATCTAGGCTCACAATGATCTTAGGCTCTTATTGGCCTGTTTTGAAGTATGACAAATCTAGGCTCACAGTGATCTTAGGCTCATTTTGGGCTGTCGTAAAGTATGACAAAACTAGGCTCAACGTGATCTTAGACTAATCTAGACGTGGCATAATCAAAGGCTACTGTATCTTTGCATATAACTAACGTCTTTATATTGTTAAAATTGCGTATTATTACTTATATTAAAATATACATTTTAAAAATGCAAAATTCAAGATCTAACACATTTATGGGCCGCGGTCACGGGTTCTATTCTTGGTGCTGGCGAGGCCCCCGGGGCATTGTGCTGGCCACACAATCCCTTGCTCGTTAGTGGTGGCTAAATAAAACTTGTGAACGCTACTTCACATGCCCCATAGTCCATCATGGACTGGAAAGAGGGTTATTATTATTACAAGATATTAAACCAACACATCTTTAAAGGGCGTAAGTCGCCAAAGACGAAAGCAATATTTTGTCAGACATTATCAAAGCAGAACTCAAGGTCTTATTAACCCCCGGTGGTGTGACGTCAAGACAACGAGCTGACCCAGACAAATTAATGTTTATACTTTGTATAACACAAACCGAACTATGGCCTTGACGTTACTTAGACATCATTGAAGACCAATGACCTTGACATTATTTAGATAACACAACTGACCAATGATCTTGGCATTATTTAGATAACACAACTGACCAATGATCTTGAGATTACCTAGATATCATGGATAACCCATGGCATTGACATTACTTAGAAATCATTGATCACCAATGACCTTGATATTTCTTAAATATTACTGATCAATGACCTTTACATCATTTAGATATAATTACTGACCTATGACCTTGACATTATTTAGAAACTATTACTAAACAATGACCTTGGCATTACTTAGATATCATGAATATAGCCCATGACCTTGACATTACTTTGATATCATGGATGACCAATTGCCTTGACCTTACTTTAACATCATAGGTGACATATGACCTATTCACTTTTCAGCTTTAGTTAGATATCAATGCTGACACATCCACATTTTGTTTTAAGCTCTTTAACATAAATGTTAGACACACTTAATGGTAACACATACACACCTGACACACCTAGTGGTAACACATACACACCTGACACACCTAGTGGTAACACATACACACCCGACACACCTAGTGGTAACACATACACACCTGACACACCTAGTGGTAACACATACACACCTGACACACCTAGTGGTAACACATACACACCTGACACACCTAGTGGTAACACATACACACCCGACACACCTAGTGGTAACACATACACACCTGACACACCTAGTGGTAACACATACACACCCGACACACCTAGTGGTAACACATGCACACCTGACACACCTAGTGGTAACACATACACACCTGACACACCTAGTGGTAACACATACACACCTGACACACCTAGTGGCAACACATACACAACTGACTCTTCTAGTGGTAACACATACACACCTGACACACCTAGTGGTAACACATACACACCTGACACACCTAGTGGTAACACATACACACCTGACACACCTAGTGGCAACACATACACACCTGACTCTTCTAGTGGTAACACATACACACCTGACACACCTAGTGGTAACACATACACACCTGACACACCTAGTGGTAACACATACACACCTGACACACCTAGTGGTAACACATGCACACCTGACACACCTAGTGGTAACACATACACACCTGACACACCTAGTGGTAACACATACACACCTGACACACCTAGTGGTAACACATGCACACCTGACACACCTAGTGGTAACACATGCACACCTGACACACCTAGTGGTAACACATACACACCTGACACACCTAGTGGTAACACATACACACCTGACACACCTAGTGGCAACACATACACACCTGACTCTTCTAGTGGTAACACATACACACCTGACACACCTAGTGGTAACACATACACACCTGACACACCTAGTGGTAACACATACACACCTGACACACCTAGTGGTAACACATGCACACCTGACACACCTAGTGGTAACACATACACACCTGACACACCTAGTGGTAACACATACACACCTGACACACCTAGTGGTAACACATGCACACCTGACACACCTAGTGGTAACACATGCACACCTGACACACCTAGTGGTAACACATACACACCTGACACACCTAGTGGCAACACATACACACCTGACTCTTCTAGTGGTAACACATTCACACATGACACACCTAGTGGCAACACATACACACCTGACACACCTAGTGGTAACACATTCACACATGACACACCTAGTGGTAACACATACACACCTGACACACCTAGTGGTAACACATACACACCTGACACACCTAGTGGTAACACATACACACCTGACACACCTAGTGATAACACATACATCAATTACAAAAATAAAACATTATACCAACAAACCATACTAGTACACGCACACAGTACTCAGATATTCACTCTCATACCAAGCGCACAACAAACAAATACTCACTATTACACTCAGCCTGTAATGAGCACTTTAACACAAGAACTACAGCACTTAAATCAAGAACTCTAGCACTTAAACACAAGTGCTATAGCATTTGAAGACAAGTACGAAAGCAATTGTTGCACTTCACAACTTTTTAAAAAAAATCCGTTTTTTAAAAGTATAACAACAATATCACATAAGCTGTTATTACTCACCTTATCAGGCAAATCTCATTCTATGGTTTAAAATCTAGGAATGAAAGAAGAATGAGATGACAAATAAAGAGTGACCCAGTGACATACAATACTGGGCAAATTGGAGGCTTGGATGTTCTTCTGCATTTGGATATATCCGGCGGTTTTTCTGAACGGTGAAGTTAATCCATACATATCCATACGTTTCTTTCAACGCTGGAATTTATCCATGAATGCAATGGTTAATCCATGGTCAGCTTATTTCTACACGCGCTTTCATCCCCAGATTTGTATCTCCCTACAGCCGTGTGCCATTCAGCCGTTACGCCTAGCTGTCAAACGGTGCAGTTACACTGTTTTTGTAAGACAGCCGTGTTGTCCAGCTGCCGTGTTGTCTTACATCCGTATTGTCAGACAGCTGTGTTGTCTCACAGCCGTGTTGTCAGACAGCCGTGTTTTCAGACAGCCGTGTTGTCAGACGGCTTTGTTGTCTCACAGCCGTGTTGTCAGACAGCCGTGTTGTCAGACGGCTGTGTTGTCTTACAGCCGTGTTGTCAGACAGCCGTGTTTTCCAGCTGCCGTGTTGTCTTACCGGTGTTGTCAGACAGCCGTGTTGTCAGACAGCCGTGTTGTCAGACAGCCGTGTTGTCAGACAGCCGTGTTGTCAGACAGCCGTGTTGTCTTACCGGTGTTGTCAGACAGCTGTGTTGTCCAGGTGCCGTGTAGTCTTACACACGTGTCCACTAAGGTCTATTTAAAGAGAACTCTAGTACCAGACACCCATCTGTCCAGACCGAAGCAATTTCAATCCATTCCCTTTAAACACACACGCCAATGAGGTCGGGGCAACACGAAGAAAGGGAATCCTGTTCAGCGAGGGAAAAAACAACTCGTATTCCACGAGAAGAAGGCGAGAATGTCCAGTATAATAGCATGTCTCCGGTCTGCTAGTCGGACTGGGAGCCTATTGCAGTAATGACGTGTGATGATGGCTGGTGTGTGTGATTACAGCTTTGGGATACGAGAGTACGGGCAGACACGGGGCATTGTGCCTTCATGGCACTTGGCATCATCAGCCCGCGCAATATCGTGGTCCCAGCCCCCTTCCCTCCCTCCCTACCCCTGCTGACAACCCGATCAGCCACCCTAGGTGGCCTCCTCGCGTCTGCTGCCCCCTCCCCCATGACTTATGGAAGCTTGTGTTCGCGAGATCGATAAGACAAGAGTAGAGAGAAAAGCGAACAAATTTCGAGGCTTGTCATCCAGACCGGTGTTTGGAAGCGGAGGGTTCAAACGTAGCGACCTAACAAATCATTGGTTAGAGGGGAGCCATAGATAGTCAGGGCATCGTGACAGGATAACTCTTGGTGGATGGCTACAGATGATACAACGTAGATACCGATCAATGTGTAGACACGATGCAGTTATAGACAGAAAACAGTCATAGACAAGATATAGTCATAGATAATATACAGTCATAGACACGATGCAGTTATAGACACGATGAAACAATAGCAAACAGTTTTAGCTAGATTTGATACAATCATTTGATGCAGTCACACACATAATAAAATTATAGGATACAGTATAACACAGCATTCAATCATAAGATAAAGTCACATATAGAATAAAATCAAAACATGGTTGCATAGAACGAACAGCAATCATATGCTATTGTCAAAGTCAGAAACCAACCATAGAATACCTCCATAAACAGTGTAACGCCACAGCGTACAATCACAGATGTGGTACAATACCTGACGCAATCATACCCTATATACACTCTTGGAAAGGTAGACAATTTTAGACAAGATACCATCCTAAATGTAAATAATGTAATCGTGTTAATAACAAATGATGATTACAATGTAACAAATCTCAAATACAAGGCAGACGTATCAAGTGTCACGGAAACAATAACATTACCAGGTATGACAGGCAAGTTACACTAGGCAGTGTACGGTAGTACTGGCAATTGTACACTTTAGCAATTGTGGGGATAGTGGAGTACGGACAGCAGCACAAGTCGGGACAGTGGAGTAGGGACAGCTGCACAAGTCGGGACAGTGGAGTAGGGACAGCTGCACAAGTCGGGACAGTGGAGTAGGGACAGCTGCACAAGTCGGGACAGTGGAGTATGGACAGCTGCACAAGTCGGGACAGTGGAGTATGGACAGCTGCACAAGTCGGGACAGTAGTGTATGGACAGCTGCACAAGTCGGGACAGTGGAGTATGGACAGCTGCACAAGTCGGGACAGTAGTGTATGGACAGCTGCACAAGTCGGGACAGTGTAGTAGGGACAGCTGCACAAGTCGGGACAGTGGTGTATGGACAGCTGCACAAGTCGGGACAGTGGAGTAGGGACAGCTGCAAAGTCGGGACAGACAGCTGCAAAGTCGGGACAGTGGAGTATGGACAGCAGCACAAGTCGGGACAGTGGAGTATGGACAGCTGCACAAGTCGGGACAGTGGAGTATGGACAGCTGCACAAGTCGGGACAGTGGAGTAGGAACAGCTGCACAAGTCGGGACAGTGGAGTAGGGACAGCTGCACAAGTCGGGACAGTGGAGTAGGGACAGCTGCACAAGTCGGGACAGTGGAGTAGGGACAGCTGCACAAGTCGGGACAGTGGAGTATGGACAGCAGCACAAGTCGGGACAGTGGAGTAGGGACAGCTGCACAAGTCGGGACAGTGGAGTACGGACAGCTGCACAAGTCGGGACAGTGGAGTAGGGACAGCTGCACAAGTTGGGACAGTGGAGTAGGGACAGCTGCACAAGTCGGGACAGTGGAGTATGGACAGCA
Source organism: Ampullaceana balthica (assembly GCA_944989445.1). NCBI lineage: Eukaryota > Metazoa > Mollusca > Gastropoda > Lymnaeidae > Ampullaceana > Ampullaceana balthica. The sequence continues at coordinate 468,250 of CALYLW010000901.1, read as the reverse complement.
GCACAAGTCGGGACAGTGGAGTAGGAACAGCTGCACAAGTCGGGACAGTGGAGTAGGGACAGCTGCCCAAGTCGGGACAGTGGAGTACGGACAGCTGCACAAGTCGGGACAGTGGAGTAGGGACAGCTGCACAAGTCGGGACAGTGGAGTAGGGACAGCTGCACAAGTCGGGACAGTGGAGTAGGGACAGCTGCACAAGTCGGGACAGTGGAGTAGGGACAGCTGCACAAGTCGGGACAGTGGAGTATGGACAGCAGCACAAGTCGGGACAGTGGAGTAGGGACAGCTGCACAAGTCGGGACAGTGGAGTAAGGACAACTGCACAAGTCGGGACAGTGGAGTAGGGACAGCTGCACAAGTCGGGACAGTGGAGTAGGGACAGCTGCACAAGTCGGGACAGTGGAGTATGGACAGCAGCACAAGTCGGGACAGTGGAGTAGGAACAGCTGCACAAGTCGGGACAGTGGAGTAGGGACAGCTGCACAAGTTTAGCTATAACCGGGATAGCGGAGTATGGGTGAGGCAGTTTTAACATTAGCCAGTATGGGTCAGTATAGACAACTATACCGTTTTAGCATTAGCCTGTGTGTTAGACCAGTGCTTCTCAAACGTTTTAGTTTGCTGGACCGGCGGGAAGTTTTCCATTGCACCAGGGACCTGTAAACTATTTTCCCTGGACTGACGTGGGTAGGGAAATGTAATTTATTTTATTTTATTGTTTCATTTTATGTGCTTATTACCGAAAAAAATAATATTCTTTAAGTTTAATATTGTTGGATGAAAATGAAGGATTATAATTAGAGTTTTCGGTATTTTCTTGATAACTTCTGTGGACCCAGGGGAGTGGCCCACGGATCGGGGGCGGATGGCTCACGGACCGGCACCGGGCAGCGGACCACCACTTCGAGAACCACTGTGTTAGACGATATGATTCTTACAATAACCAAAAAGGCGACGAGCCACAAAGAATTAAAAAAACAATAAACAATTGGCTTGTACTATATGGCAATTAAAAGGGGAACATCATCATTACAACAGTAAACTTTAGACACAGATACAATGAAACATGTTTCCCTTATGTGTTAAATCACACAAATATCTTTTAGGATACGATGATTACTATATAAAAACATTAAGTCGGGTATTTGTCTGTTTATGTTTCAGCCTGCATAATTGCTACATCGCATATCACAGTTTGGGAACCGCTGATTGAGATCCAGAAAATGTTCACGTCCCGGCCCCTACACCTTCCTCCCCCCGATTCATGACATAGACACCCCCACCCCTTCCTCCCCCATTACTTGTGTGGCTATCACTTAAGGATAATAATTCGGTTTCCCCTTTGGAGATTGTCTGGGCTACCACCACTCTCCCCAGTCGCAAGTGAAAAATGTCTGGACGTCCCCTCCTCCTTCTAAAAGAACGTTTGGACGTCATTTACTCCCTCCTCCATTAAGAGTGCTTGGACGTCATTTACTCCCTCCTCCATTAAGAGTGCTTGGACGTCATTTACTCCCTCCTCCATTAAGAGTGCTTGGACGTCATTTACTCCCTCCTCCATTAAGAGTGCTTGGACGTCATTTACTCCCTCCTCCATTAAGAGTGCTTGGACGTCATTTACTCCCTCCTCCATTAAGAGTGCTTGGACGTCATTTACTCCCTCCTCCATTAAGAGTGCTTGGACGTCATTTACTCCCTCCTCCATTAAGAGTGCTTGGACGTCATTTACTCCCTCCTCCATTAAGTGTGATTGAACGTCATTCACCACCTCCCTCCTCCCAAAAGAATGTCTATCCACTCAATGGTTCAGTCGATCGGTCCATTGGTTTTACTTCCTAAACACAAACTTCAACAAGTGTTTGAACTACACAGTTCATAAACAAGGCTTTCAATATCGACATGTTTAGTGTTTGCCATAACAACCTTGGCAAATGTGAACGGCAATCATGCAGTATCAACACCAGACCTTTACAACTACTGACAGCAACAATCTAGTTCAACTGAAAACAGACAATTACAACACAACCGAGCCAACAACATCAAGTTAGTTGATACTAATAATAGTCCAATCACAACTGACGTCGGAGGGGGGGGGGCAACTAAAGACGCGCCACTCCAAACTGTGACAACGTCATTTAATTATACAATAAAAATGATGGGATGAAGTATGTTATAAAGAAATAAAATAATTGACGTTTGACTTCATTTAACCTTGTTGATCCTACATGTGGAAGAAAATCAGAAGCCCCGAGCCTAGTGCTCTTCATGGGTCTTCCTGGAAGACCCTCCCAGCTACCTGGCCCCCTCCCCCAGAAAAGGACGTTGACAGCTGGGAAAACCCCCCCGGAGCGGTCACTTCTGAAGCGGCCACCTGGGCATCTAAGACAGAAAGTCGAGGATGCCTCCCACTAAGTTGACCTCACAAGGAGGGGTGGAATTGCCTTACTACGACCCGCTACCACTTCGGCGCCACCCCGGCAAAGCATACGAGTCTCAATGATTAGGATCGCCGCAATGCGGGGGATCATCAATGACCTACCTAGGGTGCAACCCGCACTGGAAGGTTTCCTCAGAGCTGGCGTCCGCTGCGTTCTTCGCGGTACCTTTTGCTAATCCGTGCTGGCGCTCCTGGCCCTAAACTGGCACCGCTCAATGGCGTTGCTAGTAAAATTGAGGGGGACGAAACGGTCGAAAGGGGTTGGCCTCTACGGGGCTCGGCGGATGAGTAAGGTCGTGGGGCACGGACCTGACCGCGACTCGGCGACCTGAAACCAACAACTCCCGGCAGGCAATGCCAAAGTCCGATATGTTAGGTGTTAGGTGCTAGTCACATATGATTACAGTCGCTGTACGGATCTTAGACAAAGCATCTTAAATGCATTGTTGATTTAACCTTGTTAGATTTGTCCTTTCGGTGTGTTCGTGAGTTTGTAAATTTAACAAGAACAGGTTTTTAAGAAAAAATGTAAGAGTTAGGTATTTATGTATCAAAGTTAATTGTGTATTTAACTATACTAAAAGTGTATGTATAAGTGGTCGCTTATGGCCGAAATGCCTTTTCGAATTAAGTAATAACATACAGTAAAATAAAACCAACAAGAATAATAGAAAATGATTTCATATAAAGTGGCAGACTGCTAACGAAGGTATACAACACGTTGAATCTTGGTGCATTTCAAGCAGTAGCTTGTGTTTCAACAAACCTCGTTGTCAGATCTCACTTATCAACGTTTTTAAAGTATGGTGTCCAGGGTAAAAACTTAAAAGATGCATTTTTGAGATTTTTATTTTAATTTATTTTATTTCATTTTCCCATTTGTTTCATATTTTCAAGCTGCTGCAAAAAGATTTTCCCCAAATGGCATCGAAGGGTTCATGCCAAAGTAGCAGGCCAAAGTAGCAGGCCAATGTAGCAAGCTAATGTTGTAGTCAAAGTAGCAGGCAAATTTAGCAAGTCAAAGTAGCAGTTCAACATTATATGCCGATGTCGATGCTAAGGTAGTATTTTGATGAGCTGGGTCCATGAAATAAATCAATAAACAGGGACAATATACCACGTGATGTACCAGGCCATTGTCGCAGACCAATGTAGGTGACCAAAATACATGTTTAATGTACCAGACCAATATAGGTGACCAAAGTACCTGTTTAATGTACCAGACCAATGTAGGTGACCAAAGTACCTGTTTAATGTACCAGACCAATGTAGGTGACCAGAGTACTTGTTTAATGTACCAGACCAATGTAGGTGACCAAAGTACCTGTTTAATGTACCAGACCAATGTAGGTGACCAAAGTACCTGTTTAATGTACCAGACCAATGTAGGTGACCAAAGTAATGTCACATAGCCGAGTGGGCGTGACCTTATTAACTCTGTCTCACAATGAATCTATGAGGCACTGTTTGAATAATATAACTTTTAATCACAACTTCTATTTACATTAATTTACATCCAGTATATCTCACGTCCGTAAAATAGAACCACAAACTCAGTCGCCATGTTTTATTCTCTTCCGTCATGTGACCACTAACAATTATAGTTACCTCTCTCACGTGACAAGTACCTGTTTAATGTACCAGACCAATGTAGGTGACCAAAGTACCTGTTTAATGTACCAGACCAATGTAGGTGACCAAAGTACCTGTTTAACGTACCAGACCAATGTAGGTGACCAAAGTACCTGTTTAATGTACCAGACCAATGTAGGTGACCAAAGTACCTGTTAATTGTACCAGACCAATGTAGGTGACCAAAGTACCTGTTTAATGTACCAGACCAATGTAGGTGACCAAAGTACCTGTTTAACGTACCAGACCAATGTAGGTGACCAAAGTACCTGTTAATTGTACCAGACCAATGTAGGTGACCAAAGTACCTGTTTAATGTACCAGACCAATGTAGGTGACCAAAGTACCTGTTTAATGTACCAGACGAATGTATCAGACGAATGTACCAGACGAATGTACCAGACGAATGTACCAGACGAATGTACCAGACGAATGTACCAGACGAATGTACCAGACGAATGTACCAGACGAATGTACCAGACGAATGTACCAGACGAATGTACCAGACGAATGTACCAGACGAATGTACCAGACGAATGTACCAGACGAATGTAAGCTTGTCTTATGTTCTATCAATATTTACCGTCTACACGACGTCTTCAGACATTTCACACTTAACCATGATCTACATCAGTGCTTCTCAAAGTGGTGGTCCATGGACCGGTGCCGGTCCGTTGGCCATCCGCTGCGGGTCCGCAGATGGTCTCGAAAAAAAGGACAGAAAAAATTGTCAGTCCAGGGAAAATAGTGCACCGGTTCCTAGTACAATGGAAAAAATTCCTGCCGGTCCGCCATACTAAAACGTTTGAGAAGCACTGATCTACATGACCTTTCAAATAGATTGAAGTAATTTAGCATCACGTGCCCTTTTAAAATAAGCTCAATTCTAACTACACTGAAATGGAAGGAAATCGACTTTATCATATTAAGCTATTTATCAATGGCAATGAAAAAAAAGGTATTTAATAAAAAAGATTTCCATTTGAGTAGATGTAGAAATTTCCAATTATAGAAACCACTGGTACTATTTTAGATGTACATTTTTTAAGTTGCACCCCACTTACTGGCTTAGATTTATGCTATTTAAGCCCAAGTTATGTTAGATACTGTTGGCGTGTTCACTATATAGTCTCTTGTACTTAGGGGAATCGTTTTCAATTTCCACCGCACTCACTTAGATGGGAATCGGATTGAAACCAAACCTTCAAGTCTATGTTCACAGTTCTATTTCCTTTACGTGTTTACTGTACACCGTTTTAAAATTCATTGTAAATATTTAAGTGAATACAGGAATAAAATCAACAATATGTTTATAAAGATAAACACATTAAATTTGCTGTGTGCATTTAGACCATTTAGATGTCTACACCCGTATTTGTTTACCATAAAGCTTTGCATGTAATGTTTTATTCACAAATCGTTTGAGTCTCTTGTATTACATTTGAAAAAAACTTATCACAGTTCACCTATAGTCTATAGGCAATATGTAGTAACAGCTCAAATCGTTTGTACTGAACCAAACACAGCTTAAAACGCGCTGTACTTTTTGTCTGCGATACAAAATCCCCAGGCTGGAATCATGGGCGTAGGCAAAAAAAAAGGGGGGATGTCATAAAGTTGTTACAATAAAATTGAACTACATTTCCTGAAAGTTTATTACGTTGAAGACAATGTACATATAACAATTTCTGTCACATTTTCAGAAAAAATCTGCAAGCTTTTATATATATATGTCCATCTAGTTTCAGTTTCACATGGCAAAGGAATATTTTGAATTAGTTTTCTTCACTGATTACTTTCTCGCAAAAACAGATTAATTGACTTAATTGTTCCTATTGTGTTTCGTACAGAATTCACATTATTTAAATCGTTCACGACAAGATTTAGTTTATGTGAACTGGGTTACGCAGAAGCGTAACTGGGTTTTACGCGCCCTTGGCTAATTCATTTTGGCGCCCTTGAGAAATAAGGAAAATACTAACTTAAACAGAATAAATTGATTATTGAAGGATTAGCTCTCGGCACCCTTGGCAACTACCCCGATGCCAAGTCATTTTTACGCCTCTGCTTTTGGGTATTTTTTTTTCGAATTATTGCTTGGACTCCTCCTTCTTTACCTGCCATTGTAGAGCCCCCGTCATATCCTTGACCAACAAGCTTTGTCATATCTAATCCAAATTCTAATAAATTTGTAATGATGGTGTTGGCTAAACCTTCAGCTGTTTTATTGACAATTGGAATATATCCCAGGAATTCTTCTGTGACCATCATTTTCCCATTTTGTTCTTTGAGGAATCTAACACCAAGCGACATCTGCTCAATGCCTGAAATGTCAGTTGTCTCTTCGGCGAGTATAGAAAATGCAATTGAATTATTTTCTTCACGTACAGTGTCTTAACGCAAGAAAGACCCACAAATTCCGATTATAGTGTTTTGCGTTGTTGCCGAGATATACTTAGCACTACAAGAACTATTTGACAAATGATTTTACCAAGAACTTCATCTCCAGATTCAACACGAAACAGTTCATACAAATTACCAAAATTTGATTCTGTTCCACGAAGTGCTAAGACATGCATGCAGCAAAATAGGCTTGTAGAAATGATGGGACCCAGTTTGTTGCTATTTTTTAAATCCTTTATATTAACTCGTGGTGTCTGCGCCCGCCCTTGTCGCCAAAACTTTTGATCGATTTTTAACCCACTTGCTCGTAAGCTAGCGAGCTGAAATTTTGCAGGCAGTTTCGTACCGATGATAAAAAACAATGTATCAAAATTTCAGATCGATCGCATGTACCGTAATTAAATTATTGATTTTTTAGATTATTTTATTTATTCCTATGTATCATGCTATTTTTTGAGATAGAGCGTCGCGGTGCGTATTATATTGAACAACCTTTCTGTTGCGCAATAAGGTGCGTATTTTATTGACAACTCTTTTTATAAACATATTCCTGATCGGTGCGCATTATATTAAACATGTTTTACGACACAACTGCAATTTTGTATTTCTGGATGGTCTGGCGCTGCGTATTATAATGAACATTCTTTTAGTTACGTCTCGTACATAAAGGATTTATAGTCAAAAACTTGGTTTTTTACGGGTTGTTTTTTTAAATCCTTTATATTAACTCGTGGTGTCTGCGTGTTCGCGCCTTGTCGCCAAAACTTTGGATCGATTTTTAACCCACTTGCTCGCAAGCTAGCGAGCTGAAATTTTGCAGGCAGTTTCGTACCGATGATAAAAACAATGTATCAAAATTTCGATCGATCGCATGTACCGTAATTAAATTATTGATTTTTTAGATTATTTTATTTATTCCTATGTATCATGCTATTTTTTTGAGATAGAGCGTCGCGGTGCGTATTATATTGAACAACCTTTCTGTCGCGCAATAAGGTGCGTATTTTATTGACAACACTTTTTATAAACATATTCCTGATCGGTGCGCATTATATTAAACATGTTTTACGACACAACTACAATTTTGTATTTTGGATGGTCTTGCGCTGCGTATTATAATGAACATTCTTTTAGTTACTTCTCGTACATAAAGGATTTATAGTCAAAAACTTGGTTTTTTACGGGTTTTTTTATTAAATCCTTTATATTAACTCGTGGTGTCTGCGGCCGACCGACCGACCTTGCTTGCTTGCTTGCTTGTCGCCAAAACTTTTGATCGATTTTTAACCCACTTGCTCGCAAGATAGCGAGCTGAAATTTTGCAGGCAGTTTCGTACCGATGATAAAAACAATGTATCAAAATTTCAGATCGATCGCATGTACCGTAATTAAATTATTGATTTTTTAGATTATTTTATTTATTCCAATGTATCATGCTATTTTTTGAGATAGAGCGTCGCGGTGCGTATTATATTGAACAACCTTTCTGTCGCGCAATAAGGTGCGTATTTTACTGACAACACTTTTTATAAACCTATTCCTGATCGGTGCGCATTATATTAAACACGTTTTACGACACAACTGCAATTTTGTATTTTTGGATGGTCTTGCGCTGCGTGTTATAATGAACATTCTTTTAGTTACGTCTCGTACATAAAGGATTTATAGTCAAAAACTTGTTTTTTTACGGGTTTTTCTTATTACGTTTTTTTTTAAAATTTGTCTTCTAAATGATGAGTCCAACTGCTCATCTATAGAAACTGCTTTGGCTTCCAATAATGCAACAAAATTGCTTGCATCTTCATGAGAGCCTTTGCGCCATGTGCTTTATATGTGGCTACGTACATCTTCGTTGAAATCTTTATATTTTGTACATGGTTTGATGACAAATGTCCCCTGAACTCCTCGAATTACTTTTTGCGGAAACAACACGCACTATTTGCAAAAGGCACATTTCAACATTTGTGAGTATACAAGCCACAGTGAATATTCTGATAACCACGCATATCTAAAAACTCTGTTTCCATCACTGTCAGCTCTAAAATCATAATTTTTATCAGGGGTCCAACAATCACGAATCAGCTGCAATTTCAACTTATTTGAAAGGTCGTGTGTCCAGACATACCTTCCAATATCTAATTTAGGAAATGAATAAGTGTCAGCGACAATCAAATTAGAAACAGTTGTTTTATTTGTGTCTGGCTGTTGAACTTGTACTGTTGTCCTCAATGCCAATGATAAGTCAGATGCTGCAGACGCCCCAAAATCTTCTAATAACGGCATTTCGGAATCCTGCGATTACTATACTTTTTTTTTGAGCCTGTAAAAAAAAATTATGGTATCCATCTTTGGTAATCCTGCAGTTTCTACAAGTATATTATTTCAAAGCAAAATTTTATTTTCTAGTGAGAACTTAAGTTTTTAATTTATTAAATGCATTATTATATGTTGTATTTTAGTTATTACAGCGCTAATTTGTAAGTCTTATTAATTTCTAAGGCTTTTTTTCGTGCCTTGAAGCTACATAATCGGAGCAGGAAACATCCATTTTGTTTATCTAGCACCCTACTTGCCGGGTTGTCACAGTAAGATGCAAAATGAAATGTTTAAATTATATTTAGCATTTATGTATGTTAATATAAATAACTAATGGTATACTTGACTTGAATAAATAGTAAAATAAACCTGTATGGCATTGCCAGTTAAATTTAAAAAAAACAACATTTTTTTGTGCGCCCCCCCCCTGGAAAAATTCCTAGCGACGCCCATGCCTGGAATTAGAATTTAAATAAACCTGTTTGTTCATTCTGTTTCTCCAATTTATGGAACGAATTATTGTTTCTTCTTAAATGTGACATGGGAGACAATCCTGCATCTCCACACAGGAGGCCGTTATGAGCATTGTGATGATTTTGTTTAAACAAGCGAGTCAAGCAAAACAAATGGAGATGATTTCTAAATATAGACAACTGCAGCATTGTGGCTCTGCTAAGACTGAGACAAATAATAAAAGACGGGCTGTCAGACTGACAGCAAGATTGTCAGCTAAACTAATTCGTCAAGCAATGTCCTAAAAAGTCTATTCAACAAACCTCATGAAAACACAAGGGAATCATATATATATTTACGCTCAATTATGTAGCCTAACGCTAAGGGACATCACTCTGCTTCTTTTTAATTTTGCGTTGTAAGCAGTGCTGACTGATTCAAATAGTTATTTTTTGGTGCAGTAATTTGGTGCGCTGCTTTCTAAAATTAGTTTAAAAATCGTGTGATGATTAGACTGTAAAAATTATTATATAAATACTTTGTTTAATGTTCAGGAATATTTCGTATTTATCATACAAGGATAAGTTACTTGGGCTTTTGACCAAAAAATAAAGTGGGTGCCGTAGGCGCCCTACAGCCTGAATTACAAATTACTTTGTGTACATTTAAGGTAGTTTAATATTACGTATCTATCATACAAGGACAAGTTTGTTGGGCTTTTGAAAAATAAAAGTGGGCGCCGCAGCACAACCTATGTTATATACATACTTTGTGTACATTTCAGGAATATTTCGTATTTATCATACAAGGATAAGTTACTTGGGCTTTTGACATAAAAAATAAAATAAAAATATAAAAAACTATTATAATATACTTTGTGTACATTTAAGAAATTTTAATATTACGTATTTATCATACAAGGACAAGTTAGTGGGGCTTTTGAAAAAGGTGGGCGCCGTAGGCGCCCTTAAAATAGGGGGCGCCGCAGGCGCCACGGCGCCGCAGCACAAACTAGTTTAATACATATTGAGTATGGCTTGGCACATGGTCGTAGTGATAAATGACGTCATTGAACTCAAGGCATCTCAGATATGGGCTATAGTGTCAATCACGTTATGGTGTCAACTAAGACGGACAATAATGTCAAAGACGTCATGGTGTCAACTAACATAATGTCAATGACGTCATGGTGTCAATTAACATGGGCAATGATGCCAATCCCGTCATGGTGTCCACTAAAATAGACAATAATATTAATCGCGTCATGGTGTCCACTAAAATAGACAATAATATTAATCGCGTCATGGTGTCCACTAAAATAGACAATAATATTAATCGCGTCATGGTGTCCACTAAAATAGACAATAATATTAATCCCGTCATGGTGTCCACTAAAATAGACAATAATATTAATCCCGTCATGGTGTCCACTAAAATATACAATAATATTAATCCCGTCATGGTGTCCACTAACATGGACAATTATGTTGATCGCGTCATGGTGTCCACTGACTGTCCACTAAAATGGGAAATAACATCAATCACGTCATGGTGTCCACTAACATGAAGGATTATTTCAATCACGTCATGGTGCCCATTAACATAATGTCAAAGACGTCATGGTGTCCATCAACATAATGTCAAAGACGTCATGGTGTCCATCAACATAATGTCAAAGACGTCATGGTGTCCATCAACATAAACAATTATGTTATTTTATCGTGCTGTCCACGGGCACAGATAGAGGTGTTACAAAGATCCGGCTTAATACGTTTTTGATCAAAACCATTAAGTGAATAATTCAACAACTTTTTTATATTCTACAGAATTCAAAATGGGAGAGTTTGTTTGTTAATACACCGAAATGTTTGCTGTTTCTTTCCTCAGATGTCGTTCCATTTATTTATCATCTTTGTTGATTCTTGAAATTTTTGTGTTCATTTCGTTCAAGACAAACTCATCTACAACAAAACAATGGAAGCCCGTGGATCGAAATTAAATATTGTATCGAGGCGGCCATTCATTGGAAACCGATAATTTGTTCATCAAATAGGATTTCTATTGGGGCGTTGTTCTGCCTCGTGAGTCTATTGGTTGTTAAGTGTTGTAGCATGAATTGAGCGGATATTGGTTGATCATTGATCGCAGCGCACCACTCAATAACTTTTCATACCGCGCTAAGGCACTCCACCCCTCGTCATACCCTACCACAACCCTTTTATACTCCGATGCCACTCAATACCCTCCCACAACGTTAAGCAGCCTCTACCATTAACCTTGTACAAACCACGAAATATACTGTCAGGGATCCGTTGTCCATGGGGCGATCCTTGCCACTCTTTGCCACAGAAAAACCCCCCAAAAAGTTCACAGATCCGATAGAGCTTCGGCTGGGTTAGGTAACACTAAAAACACTTGAAATTGGAGATATATGGGAACACTCGATGAATACAGTTCAATTTTTGAATCATGTGATAATATGATCGTGATAAAAACATACAGATGCCTGAAGTTTACAATTTCAAATAGAAAATGCTTCACAATTCAGACTTACTTAGTCAGTATCTCTATGATGCATGAACAATCAGCATAACGCTCTCTCTCTTCTCCTCTCCTCTCTCCTCTCCTCTCCTCTCCTCTCCTCTCCTCTCCTCTCCTCTCCTCTTCTCTTCTCTTCTCTTCTCTTCTCTCTCTCTCTCTTCTCTCTCTCTCTCTCCTCTCTCTCTCTCTCTCTCTCTCTCTCTCTCATCTCTCTCTCTCTCTCTCTCCTCTCTCTCTCTCTTCTCTCTCTCTCTCTCTCTCTCTCTCTCTCTCTCTCTCTCTCTCTCTCTCTCTCTCTCTCTCCTCTCTCTCTCTCTCTCTCCTCTCTCTCTCTCTCTCTCTCCTCTCTCTCTCTCTCTCTCTCTCTATCTCTCTCTTCTCTCTCTCTCTTCATTCTAACGCCGTCCTTCTACATTTCACACACTTCTTTTACCCCGTTTATTGTCAACCCCACCTCCATTCATCTCATATTCGAAGTTCTCAATCACGGATTCCGTGACCTACACACCGTGTTCACACACATAGAAATATCCTAACAACATCCCACGGTATCTGACCGTGACATATATCCGACACGTAAGCACTTAAAAAAACAAACAAATGAAAATAAATTAGTTTCATTTCGATAATTATCAATAACTTTGTGTGCGTGTTATTTGAATAGGTTGCGGGTTTTTACCTGGCATATACATTAAAATTAGAACTTTAAGATTTCTTACACCAGCATTCGGAACCTGTCGTCTGCTGATGTAAAGAAAACAAAATATCCGACTAAAAAATAACAAACTATATGTAAATTTATAAATTTATTGATATCAATGAAACATTTAGTAAATTTTAGTGAATAATATGCATATTTAGTTAGTTAAAATACAAAAGACACAAACAAATTGTGTAAAGAAAACAATAAATTTAAGTTTTTTTTATTTAACTAATACAATTACGTGTACAAAGATTTCTTATATTAAACCCATTTTATATATTGAAAAGAGAGGACCAACGGATATGTTTATAAATGGAAGAACATGAATGCTGAGCATCAAACAAATTCTGACTCTTCTTCACAATTAGATGGTGGATACATAAATGTAAAACCGAATCTTCATTAGCGAAACGAATTCGTTCAAGCCAAACTTGAGAATATCATTCTTTGTATATTCAATTCGGTTTTCTAAATGCGGTTGATGATTGTATCCCAACACCTCAAGGTGTTATTTGCAGCAATGTCATATGGAATAATGCGACGCAGCCCTTAAATTTCAAAGGAATTTAACTACTAGAATGCACCAAAAAGCACCGGCACTGATATATGTAATAATGCATTATCCCTGAGATAAAATAGGTGACCATATAAGAATTTACATTTCTTTTAAACTGATTTGAAATTTAATTTAAAATACTATGAGACATTATAAACTTATGTTATTAAATTTTTTAAAAATAACATAAACTTATATTTACAAAAATTAAAAAAAAATAAATAAATAAATGTTAAATTTTGCATTTAATTATACCTACGGAACTATGAAATTAATATATTGTATTTAATCTATATGTATTTTAAACTATTTTGTTGTACAGTCACAACTAGGTTGTAGAAATTATTTATGTAAGTGGCTGCCACTTGACTTCGATCCCTATTATTAGGGATACAATGACAATACAATGAACGGCAATGAGGCATCGATAACACTAAATCCAAATAAAACAAAATCATCTCTCCATTTCATGCTATTTTTCGACTTTTAATGTTTCAAAAGATTGGTAACTTGAACGTGAAACGAAAATCATCATAACACGGTATCTGACCGTAACATAAACCCTACACCATCACCCAATAACATAACACGGTATCTGACCGTGACATATACCCTACACCATCACCCAATAACATAACACGGTATCTGACCGTGACATATACCCTACACCATCACCATCACCCAATAACATAACACGGTATCTGACCGTGGCATATACCCTACACCATCACCCAATATCATCCCACGGTATTCGATTATTGTTTAGAATACTTTACAATCAACACCAATTATTGCACACTATCTATAAATTGCTGTAACCAATCAGTGGCACTGTCAATTACTAAAGCTGTTAAATCAATACAATAATCAGTATCAAATTAATAACCGTGTCCAATGAACACTGCCCGATCAATGAACACTGCCCGATCAATGACACTGCCCGATCAATAACACTGCCCGATCAATAACACTGCCCGATCAATGACACTGCCCGATCAATGACACTGCCCGATCAATAACACATGCCCGATCAATGACACTGCCGATCAATAACACTGCCTGATCAATGACACTGCCCGATCAATGACACTGCCCGATCAATGACACTGCCCGATCAATAACACTGCCCGATCAATAACACTGCCCGATCAATAACACTGCCAGATCAATAACACTGCCCGATCAATAACACTGCCCGATCAATAACACTGCCCGATCAATAACACTGCCCGATCAATAACACTGCCCGATCAATAACACGGCCCGATCAATAACACTTCCGAAACAATACCAATCCATAAAGGCTAGTCAATCAATACAAGGCAGTAGCGAGTTAATACCAATCTCAAAACTAGTAAAATTATAGAAACCAATTGACTATAGGAATTCAATATCCATCAATTAACTTAAGCAAATGAATACCATTTTATAAATATTCGTCGCATTACTAATCTATAAACAGCTAGGGGTTGATTTTTTCAAATGCCCAAGTAACCTATCCTTGTTTGATAAATACGCAATATTAAACTTCCTGAAAAGTGCAAAAAGTATTTTATTAGTATAAATCCCGAAATCCCCTTTTTACATCGTTCCATTTTCCAAAATTAAAAACATAAGCTAAAACAATGATGTCATATAAAAAAATTTTTACGGCGAGAAACAAGACACACTTTTTTAACTGCTATGGACTGTTGTACTATTTCAAAAATAATCTTTAATTTATAATTGTTTTGCACACCTCCTGATGCACACCTTGTATTAAAATATAAGCTATAACAATGACGTCATAGCGTTACGGATCCATCCACCCAGTGACTGGGCTATTATTTTGTTTGTATAGCCCATAAAAAGAAATATGTAAACATGTACCAGCCAACATATACCAACAAATTAACACGCTCCAATCTATACCAACAAATTAACACGCTCCAATCTATACCAACAAATTAACACGCTCCAACCAAACCAACAAATTAACACGCTCCAATCTATACCAACAAATTAAACACGCTCCAACCTATACCAACAAATTAACACGCTCCAATCTATATCAACAAATTAACACGCTCCAATCTATATCAACAAATTAACACGCTCCAATCTATACCAACAAATAAACACGCTCAATCTATACCACAAATTAACACGCTCCAATCTATACCAACAAATTAACACGCTCCAATCTATACCAACAAATTAACACGCTCCAATCTATACCAACAAATTAACACGCTCCAATCTATACCAACAAATTAACACGCTCCAATCTATACAACAAATTAACACGCTCCATCATACCACAAATTAACACGCTCCAATCTATACAACATAACACGCCCATATCATAACACGCTCCAACTATACCAACAAATTAACACCTCCAATCATACCACCGAGTTCAAATGGTCTCTACTAACGCGGATTTTTCTTGTTGGAAACTCGCCAAAAACCAAAAGGAAAATGTATCTCTATCATAACTTGTTGGACGGCAGCTCACTAAAGAAAGAAAGGCCACCAACCTCTCCCTTATCTACGTGAGTCTCAACACACTCGACTTCCTAATGTATTGACACGGTCCCTGGGAACTAATTTATTTCAATGCCGTTGGCCGTCGGAAAATACTGCCAGCTTATCGTGTCGTTGTTCTTTTTCATCGTCAGATATTTATGACGCAGCACGTGACCGAGATGAGAGGAGTGTGAGTTCGTTTGGTGGATGGTATGTTTTGGGATGGGGTAAGTAATACAGAAGGTCTGGCTGCGAGCTTCGGTACTGCTTTTTGATTTTTGTTGTTCTTTGTTGGAAAGACCGTATATTCCAGCAAATAAGGGGCCGTCCATAAATGACGTCACGCACCTGGGGGGGGGGAGGGGTCACACACTTTGTGACGATGTGTGACGAGGGGGGGGGTTGAAGAAATGTGACGTGACATCAAAAGGGTAACTTTAAATAAAACTCCCACTGTAAGATTTGGTCGCTTACAATTTATTTAATGACTTAAAAATTTTTTTAAATAATTTTATAAAACTATTTTTTTAAAAACCATCAGTGCTTCTCAAAGTGCCGGTCCATAGGGCATCAGACCGCCGGTTGGCGTAAGTTATCAAGAATAGAAAATTAAATCTAATTATAATCCTTTAAGTTTGATAACCCACAAGAGAACGTATAACAATTGGTACCATCTGTCGTTTGATCTTTACATCAAAGCATTTGTGATGTAACCGCTGCTCCGTTTGGTTCTCTTAAGGCCGGAGTCGGCGAACTTTTTTTTGCCTCTTACCCACCCAAAATATACAAGTTATATGCGTGCGTTACCCCCCACCCCCCAGACTCGAGGTCCTGCCCACATGACTCGGCGGGGATTTGGGGAAACGTCGTTAGCTGAAATGCAACTGGTGAGTTTTAAAAGCATGATAAGTGTCTAAAAATTATATGAATCGGATTATGTGTAGATATTTTAAGTCAAAATGACGCGAAATATCCATTTTGTTTGAGGGGGATCTATTTGTATAAACGTTTTATAGTTTGATATAATTGTTCGAATCATTTTTTTTGTCTAACGCCCCTGCCATTCTAGATATAATAGTATTCATTAACTTTATGAATTGCATCAATTCATGACATCGGCAATTCGAGAGTAGCACTGCACAAAACAACTTTTAATACTTAGCTCAATTTTAAGGCATTAATATTTAAATATCACAGAAGGGATACTTGATACACTCAAGTCATGTGGATTAAGATATTGTCACTCATGTCAATATAATTGAAAGTAGGTGGATTTAGGTGTCTTCGTATAGTACGTAGGTAAGAATCTACATAGTTGTAAAATTTAAAAAATGCATTTTCTGGAAGGAACCGGTTCAATAGTAGGCATATGTTCGAAGCGTACACGTACAAATTACGGTCACATTACGTATTTTAATATATCTAGTGTATTGTAGTGGAATGTTATATGTCCCAAATGAGTCTGCATTACCCCCATGATTTCTCTTTGACCCCAGATGGGGTAATTTACCCCTGTTCACTCGACCTCTTTCTACGGATAGCCCGAACAGTCAATTGAGGAATTTTCAAAAAATACTTTTAAATTTTTTATTAAATTTTTTTATATTTTTTTAAACAAGAAGTTTAAAAGTCCAAAGTTTAATTTGTATGCATTAAAATAAAGTATATTCTAAGGATGTTAACACAGTACGTTTTTTGAAGGCCGGTTAAACGTTTTTAAAAAACGGACCGGTTTCCAATCGGATGCCTAAAAATTAAAATTATAAAAGTTAATGTTAATATTATTTATTAACCCGAAAAGAGCGGATTCAAGCGAATTTATATGCCCACAATGATTCAGCATATACCCCCAGAGATCCCTTTTTACACCGATGAGATAATATAATCGCTGTTCACCGACACCTCGGTAACCACCCGGTAGCGGTAGCTATGTAATTTTTCATTAGTTTATAAAACTCCACAAGACAATGCAACAATTTAAACACGCCTCGTCCATTGGTGGCATTATATTTACAACTCTTGTGTGACGTACTTGAATTCGTAAAAGAAAAATTGGGAAAAAACAACAACACAAAAACAAAAAACAAAAAACCCCAAAAAACTCATGAGCTTCGGAGTACAAAGTTGTGACAATAATGGATATTTTTTATTGATGTCGTAGTATTTTCTCAGACCGGCATTGCAGGAATTACTGTATATTGCGACGCACAAGATGACACCCTACTTTCCTGTACAAATGTGGGGTTCGTACAGTACTACGCCACATTCCTCTACCAGCGCATACCAAATAATGTTTAGAAAACATGAGATTTAATATCAATGTGTAATTTTACGATCAAATGTCTTTGATGTGCATATACTTAACGTGTGTTACGATATTACAATGCAGACCTAAACTAAATAAATACGTTAATGACATAGTGATGTTGAATACATACATATTTATTCAATAGAAAATAGGTGGTGTTTGGTGGTGATGAGGTTCAAAGATTTGTGACGTATTTTTTGGAGGTGGGTCTACTTGTTTGTTGACGCCCACGCGAGACGAGTGCGTGACGAGAGGGGTGAAAAATCGCGGCATAAATAGCGTGACTGTCATTTATTGACGGCAGAGCGTACACGACCCCTACTTATTCGCTCCTGTAAATAATCAGGTTACGAGATATTACCGCGTTCTTTCAACACACTTTAAGTTTGAGAAACTGAACTCATATTTCTTCTCTTCCTGGTGGAGACATGATGTGAACTTGACACTTAGTCATCATGTAATACTGTACTGTATGATGTGAAGGTGCAAGCGGGCACGTATGATAAAGACGACTACCCGAGGTAAGTAAGTACGACCCCCTAGACTAATTAGACAATGATTTTTATGTAAAAAGACGTTTTATACGCCGGAATATACTGTGGTCGTGTTATTTTTGTCAAACACATTTGAGACAAGTTTCATGATTCCACTGCATCAAAAGCAGAATTGCACATTGATCTTGATCGTGGTAACACTCCATGACGACCGCACCGCTGTCAGCACCATGACACAACAGCAACAGTAAAACTTAAACGATGACACCCATGGCAACAGAACAATGTCAGTTAACACATTACAGGCTGCAATTTGTAAAATAGTTCAGTGTTCAATGAGACTAAGGATGTAGAAGAACCGAGGTGACTTAGAGAGAGACCCAAAAATAGGACAAGACAAAAGAACTATGATATCGGTCCTTTAATATCGATTCGTGTTGTTCATGTCCCCTTTGTTATCTGGTAACAAAGTAAACGTGGATTTGATGAAAGGAGAAAAAGGAAAGCAACGTTCTATGTCCGTATTATGAAAATGTGATATTTTACTTCAAATTTAATCAACATTTCTCAATGTAGATTGGCAACATGAGATCACGACTTGCCCCATACATGAGATCACGTCTGACCGATGTAAGGTAGCATGTTTATTTTGATTTTACTTATGACATTTGTAAACGTTTCATTGTATAAATCTAATGTTTTGTTGAATATTTTAATAAACTTCAATAACATGGGAACTCCAAGACATTTCCCCATCTTAATATTACATGTACTCCTAAGAACTATTAGAATTACTCCTAAGTATAAACTTAAGTATACTCCTAAATACGTATTATACTACTCTAACGTACGTAAATTATTACTCCTAAGTACGTTATTATTACCTCCTAAGACTTAATTAATACTACGCTAAGATACTTAAATAAACTCCTAAGAACTTTATTATTACTCCTAAGTACTTAATTATTACTCCTAAATACTTTATTATTACACCTAAGTACTTTATTATTACTCCTAAGTACTTTATATATACTCCTAATACTTAATTATTACTCCTAAATACTTTATTATTACTCCTAATACTTTATTATACTCCTAAATACTTTATTAATACTCCTAAGTACTTTATTATACTCTAAGTACTTTATTATTACTCCTAAGTACTTTATTATATTCCTAAGTACTTTATATATACTCCTAAGTACATTTATTATTACCCTAAAGTACTTTATTATTACTCCTAAGTACTTTAATATTACTCCTAAGTACTTTATTATACTCCTAAATACTTATTATTACTCCTAAGTACTTTATTAACTCCTAAATACTTTATATTACTCCTAAGTACTTTATTATTACTCCTAAGTACTTTATTATTACTCCTAAATACTTTGCATCTTTATTTCGGAATTATCTTTTTTCAAATAATGATATAATTTGAATTTATTTGTTTTTTCCCCTTTCTTTATACTATTAAAATTTTGACACTTTTCTGACTTTAATGACATACCCAATTAGTTACGCTTAAAAACATCTTTTTGTAAGACGTCTCTATCTGGTTCTGACTTTATTGTTGTACATTGTTACATAGATCATCAGTCATCCGCAAAGAACTTTTGTTCCCTATGAGAGATGCGTTGGTAATAAATTATGTAAATAAAGAAGAATAATGAGTTTGTGAAACTCGTGAGTTTACTGTTATTGGAGCACATCAACATCCATAATTATAGACCGATTGTTCTCCAGCCTAAGTCGAAAACCTTAAATATGAACTGATGAAAGTACCAGCGATGACAAAAATGTAAGTATTTTTAATTAAAGTATAATCGAATGGTGTACGTTAATCTCAAATGCTTGAGAAGTCCTAGAAGTCTCATTTGAATCTATTGATTATACTATTTTGAATCTTTGACACATAGTCCAATTAGACTAATTAATTTGGATTCACATTGATCCTGTTATTCATGGTTGATGAGGGTCACAGAGTATCATGTTGTACTCGGAGTGATAATAAAATCATACTAAGTATAATTTACAAGTAATGCTAATACAGTTAAACATCGTCTATAGTAACCCATACAGTTACGTTCATCTCCTTTTTAAAAGTGTGTTGGTGTGGGGTTTTTCGCAGCATTAGCTAGTTATAATCCTGGCTTATTTATATCGACTGGTTTACAGAGCTTGAGAAAAATACTTTAATGATTAGGGTATTTAAATGTTTAATCATTCTCGAGTATTCTCATTGTGTATTAATCACCACCAGAAGATTTGTGATGTTTTAAAATACGTTTGTTAGCAGTTTATTAATGAAACCTCCGTCGTCCATTAATGTACAAATATCTTCTCTATTATATAGTTATAATGTGACGCGTCCTTGTCACATGGGACTAGAAGAGCAGAGGTGACGAATGTGTATGATGAGATGTCAGCTTTGGTCTCATTACAATTATACTTTTTAATGTTTGAGTACTCTCAGTAGCGGCTGTTCACGGCTTCTACTTTTGTAGGCTTAATAAAGTATCATACTTTTATTGTTGTCTAATATCACATTCATTTTGTTCTCCATGATATAATTAATCATAAATGTTTAAATTTTTAATACATTTACAGTTTTGTTCTTACAGTCAGCAGATGACATTTTAAACATAAACTTTTGTGTATTGTTTTGCAAATTTATTGTACCGATCAGTTTTTGACATAGCAAATATTGACATCTATAAATGAAAATACAATGAGATCGCCACAAACATCAAAAGGACTAATTGTTTACAATTGAGAGTGGGGACGAAAATAACGTGAACACAATCAGAGTCACACAAAATGAAATGTTAAATCATACTTTTGAATAGAAAAGTTCATAATGTAGATAAAAGCATTAAAATGGATCAGATCAGACCGATGATCCGAGAAAATGTATGCAAACTGAAGTAGATATCAGAAAAAAGCTGTGAAACCAATGATGACTAACCTCTCTAAACAAGCCATGCCAGAACATGAACTAGTGGTGGGAAGTACCCATCAACGAAATCCTTGATCTGGAAGTGGATAAATGTACACGAGACATGGATTGCTGCTAAACAAATTCATGGATTGATTACAATTGGTTTAAATAAAATAAAATTAGACGTGAAGGAAGATATTTTAAGCTTCAAAGAAAATAGTTTCAAATATATGCAATTACACAAATTATATTTTAAAATGTCCCTTTATAACCATATTTTTCAAGTACTAATCATGATGGGATTAATGTAACCTTAAAAACCCCTAACATTTCAGTTTATTATATTAAAAACACTTTGTAAATTATTCAAAATATAAATAACTAGTCATAGGCATACAGGCTAAGAAAGATAACCCAATCATTAAAAATGTATAGTTGAATGAAAGAGTTATAACCCATGAATAAAATAAAATTCCAGCTCTCAACCCTTCTACCACTGACGACGTCCTTGACATGCTAGCCGCCAAATAAGGAATTAAATACATCACAAGAGAATTATTGGTAGAATATATCTAGAGTTTATACACCACACAAAGTAAGTAAAAAAAATTATTGGTAGAATATATCTATTGTTAAATACACCACAAATAAATGTAAAACGAAATTATTGGTTGGATATATCTATAGTTATATAAGATCGAATCTTATCTTTTCTCATCTTATCATAGTACAGACGTATTCTTCTATACAAAGATACTTGCGTCCTACTTAAGTCGTGGTTATGTCTACCCTTGTATTTTTATATAGTATTAAATGTTAATAGAGTGTAGATTTGCTGATTCCCTCATGTGACCCAATCGACCATTAGGTTATTTTTTGTATTGTAATTCCAAGTTAGAATAATTGCCTTATGTCTTAATAAATACTTTACTCTTGTTAACCAATGGTGTTTCTCTCTTTGGACCGATTTTATGTGCAATAAAAATAATATCACGTGACTCGATCATGTCAACAAACCAATATCCTCATATTTATGACATTTGTTTTGTTTCTTTTATACGATGGACTCGGTTAAAAAATTATGTATTTTATTCAAGTAGTTTGTTTAATCAAACTGATAATTTAAATATGTGATGAATATGTAGTGTACTTTATAAACATAAATACACCATACAGACCACAAAGAACTGTTTGTCCGTAGTGTGTTTTATAAATATGTATTTAAACTCAAATGAACATTCAAGTTGTAAATGGTATCAATATGAACAACATTTAGTAGTTTATATATAAGCATATATACACGATACAGATTTGTACTTACGTTTGGCGCTTAGTTACTACACATGCGCTTCATATCATATCACAAAAACACAACACAGCTCATGAACACACGGCAATGCACACTATCTCAACAATAAGTACGCCATTGCACACACCATCAAAACATGTAGCACACCATTGCAACACACCATCAAAACATGTAGCACATCATTTCACTTATAAGCAATTTAGAAGTACCCACAATAATGTAAACAAAACGTCTAAACTACGGAAAAGATGCAGTTCACACATCGTTTGAAATGCACATAACGCTTATATTAAAAACATATAGATTAAGTTTTATCTTGAAGCTTCCAGCATAAGCACAACTTATATAAAAGCAAAAGTAGAAAAAACATAACAAAAAAGATACTCAAACTGCCAGCTGATAAAACGAAGTGTGCGTTTAATTAACAGAATGTAAAAAGCACTATGTACGACACTAAAGAAGTAGATGAAGATATCCAAAACAAATCTCCAAGAGTCTACCTGCTGTGCCCAAATTTTTAGACAGGTAGATCAGGTCTTTCTTTCTACATGCCGTCCCACAGATTGAGGTTTTACTTCAGCCGTCCAAACACAGAATCATACATATGACGTCCAAGCATTGTGGTCTTAAATGAGATTTCCGCTTTAAAAATCCTATGCTGAACTTAAACTATCAACTACATGTCGAAATACTTTACGTAGTTAATACGTTTTAATAACGTTGGCAGAACACAATTCCAAAGAGTCCGCCAATGGTGACGATTCAACCACACGAGTTTAACCAATGGCAATTGTCTCAAAACCTATTAACAGTATTGGTGTCAGCAATGACCAAAACTAAAATTCTCAAAGTGGCTTACCTCCTACAGTATCTCAGTTCTCATGAAGCGTGAGAGGAATGTCCCAGTGATGCAAGATCTCGAACCATTTCATACGATAAGCTTCCAGAAATCTTTTCACCCATCAAATTGAAGGTCAGGTCGCAGACACTGAGATACTCTCCTAGACAGGTTTCCCCCCAGCTTATTTGCCGAGTTAATGCAGTTCATAGCTTCGCTGGGCGAGACATACTGTCAGAACTTCAACGAGCACTTACCTAAAAGAATATCGATGTTGACCCATCGAGTATCGAAAGTCGTGCAGCGGAATCGCAGTAAAAATATCATAGAGCTATCGCGTAATCGAGACATATTAGAATTTAACAAAGTATCGGGTAGTGTGACGATTATATTTATAGAAATGCTGTAAACAAAATGAAACCATCCCTAGACAAATAAAAACTATTTCAGAACATAAAGTAAAATGATGAAAATCTAGGCTTACTCTGTACGAGGGATTTACTGCAGTTTAAAAGTGTATATCGATACTGATGTTGGTGTCACTAGATCAGCCATCTGGTCACTCATGGTCAAGTCCAAAGCAAACAAAATTAGTATAATTAAATAGTTTTTCTTCGATTCGTACTGACATATGTCAGGTATGTAAGTAAATCTACGGCTATTCATACCTCAGCTGAGCAACTTTTCTCCTAAACCGTCCTCATGCATAAAATGTTCACTGAAAAGATAACATGTTTCATCTCACAAAGGAATCTACACGTATTTCTGAGTCTACGTGTTTACCAGGACAAGGTAACACAAACTGTTTTCACTATTTTATCCTCATTCTATTCTCATTATCGATGAACTCCACAAACTGGGTTTCACCAGAAAACCACCAAACTTGTTGTCATGTATTACGTACATAAACTGAATGTCAACATCACGTCATAAAACTGGGATTTCCATCGAACGAATTTCCACAGACTTGATCTCTAGATCACATTGTCCAACCTACCATTTTAAGTACATCGTCAAATTTATTATTTTAGAGCACATCGGCTAAGAACGCGAAAGTCTTATTATCCATAATGATTTTGAAGCAACGAGCCATCGATGCCAGATATCCAATAGTAAACTGTGGCCCGACTAGTTTTCCCCGCAGGAATCTGGTGGGATATTCACCCTTCTTGATCATTGCTTCTCTCTATGTGGCGGCACTCGGCGGCTGTAAACTTCTCTAGAAGTGCAGCGCGCTCGAAGGGCGTCCCTGAGTCAAACAGCTCCGAATGGGTACCTAACACTAGTTAGAGTGCTGGGTATGCGTTGAACCCACAAAGCCGTAGGCCATGTGAACGCTGCATCACTGCCAACAGATCATCTGTCATGGTCTGTGACGCAATTATCTTCTGCATAGAAGAGCGTCTTATAGATAAGATAAGAAGAAGATGTGGCGGCACTCACGACTGTAAACTTCTCTCTAGATGTGAGTGCAATCACGACTGTAAACTTCTCTAGATGTGGAGACAATCAAGACTGTAAACTTCTACTAGATTGGAGCAATCACGACTGTAAACTTCTCTAGATGTGAGGCACTCACGACTGTAAACTTCTCTGAGATGTGGATGCAATCACGACTGTAAACATCTCTACTTCTCTAAGATGTGCGCTCTCACGCTGTAACTTATATGAACAGACTGTGTTTGCATCTGGCTAATGCGGTATATGGATTTTACAAATTTATATACTATTTTACTGGGCAATACCTTTTTTCTCCGTATAAGCGTCGCGAAGTTAATACCGGTTGGTAAGATCGCTGGTTGAAGGGTCACTAAGTGAATACCAGCTTTTTAACATTGGGTCAAGATGAACGATTCACGATGGTTTATTGACCCAATCATTTTCTGCTAACAATAACGCAAATTAAAAAAAAATCAAAAGGCTTTAAATTGGCATCAAAGACATTGTAGGCCATACAAATTACAAAGAATCGTTTCAGAGCCATCACATAAATCTACTTCTGTCTTCATAGCCTGTAACGGAATAATTACATTTAGAAATCATCTTAAACATGTTGCGTCTTACAAATGGACATCTTAATCATTCTTTCGAAGGTCTTTAAAATATAAGAACCTAAGAATGAAAAAGGATTTTAAAAACAAATTAAATTATTTGTAATACATTAATTAATAATTGCATACTTGTTAATACTAATTTATCTTTGCTACTCTAAACCTTGAATTATCCTCCCTATTTCAAACTTCCCAATGTGTGCGCAGATGGCTGATGACTGAAATGTGGAATGTTCTTGTAGTCATATAATCGCCAGATATTTGGGTACGCCTTGGATTGATCTATCTTTGTTACATATGGACCTATGAGTAGCTAAGGGTGTAAACCGAAATGATCAAATATATCACAGTATTAACGTACTGCTTCTTATATGCCACAATACTTAAGAAAGCCGGCAGAAACTATTTCAAGCGTTAATTTTAAAACAATGCAGCAAACATTGCAACAATTAATAAGAAACTGATGCAGTGAACACTTCAAGCAGACGTTTGAAAATAATAAAACAAACATTGAAGCATGAATTAAAAAACAATTATGCAGTAAAAATATTTCATGGCATTAATATGAAAAGTACGCAGATAAAGAAACATGTTGGACAACAAATACAGCAAGAGGCTAGTTAGATGTAATATCACATCCTAGTTTAGGAAAAAAGTGTATGGAGAATATACTTACCACTGCCACAACTTATATATACACATGTCACATATGTACTTGACAACCGGCGCGGCGCCCCCTTTTCATCCTTCACACCCCCGCAGTGTCTCATTTTATCTGAAATCATAGAATAAACACGTTAGTAGACATTAACATCAGATCAACAAACACATCTTTTACACATCTGCTAACTTCATCATTATATAAACTTGTAATAAGTTATACAAGTAAAACTACTATATTTGTGGTATAGATTATAGATAACATAAAGTTTGCGACTCCATGGTGGCCGTCCATAAATGACGTCACGCGATATTTTGCCGATTTTTTACCCCCTCCCTCCCCCTCGTCACGCGTCATCACAAAAAGTTAGACCCCCATCTAAAAATACTCACAAAGCTTTGAACTTTCCAAAAAATAAATAATATTTATATTGACATATGATAAGACAATTCTATATTGAAAAGAAAAAGGATCCAGGTTTTATGGCTTACATACACTACAAGAAGAGGCATATGGTTGAAAATAAGTATGTTTCAAATCACTTTATGTCATTTAAGTATATTATATTATTTAGTGAAGATCTACATTGCAAATCATAACCCGCGTGAAGCATTTTTTTCAAAACGTTAACCGGCCCTTCAGAAAATGAACTGTGTTAACATCCATAATATATTTTTTATTTAATATGAATACAAATTAAACATTGACAATTGATCATCACGGTTAACGTCTTTGTTTAGAACAAATATTATATTTTTAAAATGTAATTTTTAAAAATCCCTAAATGACTGACGGGGCAACCCCGTAAGAAAGAGGATCGGCGAACAAGGGAAATAACCTCATCAGGGGTCAAAAGGAATTCTGGGTGTAATGCAGACTCATTTGGTACATATAACATGCACTAACAATCCACTAGATATATTAAAATACGACAAGTACGTGAACGCTTGGAACATAGCCCATTATTGATCCGTTTTCCTTCCAGAAAAGTCATTTTTTAAAAAATTGACGAACTATGTAATTTCCTACCTACGTACTATACGAAGACACCTAAATCCACCCATGCTTTCATTTATATTGACACGATTGACTATAATCTTAATCCCATATAACTGACTGAATCAAGTATCTTTTCTGTGATATTTAAAATAAATGCCTTAAAAACTGAGCTAAGAGTTGTTTGTGCTCCTCTCGAATTGCGATGTCAAGAACTTGAATGCATTCAATAAAGTTAGTGAAAACTGACTAAATTTAAATATTTATCATTATATCTAAATGGCCAGGTGCGTTTAACACAAACCAATCGAACAATTATATCAAACTTAAAACGTTTATAATACTATCAAATAGACACCACACTTTTTAAAAAAAGGATATCCGTGTAGTTTTGACTTAAAATGTACTACACCATAATCCTATTTATTTCAATTTTGACACTTGTCATGCGTGTAAAACTCACCAGTAGCATTTTCGGGTGTATGGGGGCTAACGACGCTCCCCAAATCCCCGAGTCATGGGAGCAGTACCTAGAGTCTGGGGTTGTGGGGTGAACGCACACTTAAACTCCTTCAAAATCTTTTGGGTAACGGGCAAAAAAGTTCGCCGACGAGCTGCGTACATCACAAATGCTATGATGTAACATGAACGACACAGTGTAACAATTTCATACGTTATCATATTTAGTTCAAACTAAGTATTATAATTATATTTAATTTTCGTCTCCTTGATAGCTTACGGCAACCAGCGTCTGATGGCGACCCACCGCACAATGAGAAGCCCTGATTTAAAAATAGTCATTAAATAAATTGTAAGCCACCAAATATTTCAATGGAAGTTTTATTTAAAGTTACCCTTTAGATGTGACGTCACATTCTTCAAACCCCCCTCCCTCCCCTCGTCACGCATCGTCACAAAAGTGGTGATCCCTCTAGGAGCGTGACGTCATTTATGGACTGCCCCATGCCCCTGACACCCCAAACACTAGTTGCTCGGAGACATTTTAACTCTGATCCCTAAGCATAGAGCTGGCTGGAGTGGTCTTTTTAAAAATTTTAAAACTATCCAAATAAATAAATAATATGTGTGTGCATTTAATGCCGGAAATTTGTAAATAGAAATTTCAGAGTAGAGGGTATTCAGTTGGACCAATACATTTGAGATTAATAAAATATTTGATATTCTGTTGAGGACATGTCAACAATAATTTTTGAATCTACGTCAATTTGTATCACCTTGGACTTAACCAAATAATAAATTTATTTTTTTATTATATTAAAAAATTTCCCAACTCACTACAGAGTACCTCGTATTTAGTTTGATTTGGAATAGATCCAATTCGGTAATACGTCCTGTTTGGACGCGAAACCTTTTGGCTGTATTCTCGTCACATTTCATAAAAAGTTTACCCCCCTCAAATATGACGTCACAAAGCTTTGCGCCACCACCCAATAAAAAAAAGCCTTTTTTTCTATTTGAAAAGGAGCATGTTTCAAATCACTTTTTTCATACCAGTATGTAGTTAGTGCGACGTAGGCTAGCACTCTAATATCGTCACATGTGTGAACCATTGAAAACGTCATTAAATAAATCGTAAGCAATCACAATATTTAAGTGGAATTTTTAAAATAAAATTAGCGCGGGTTGATGTTACGTCAGAGTTCTTAAACCCCCACTTTCCACCCTGTACACATCGTCACAAAATGTGACCATTAATCAGCCCCAGATGCGTGACGTCAATTATGACGCCCCATATGAATTAAAATGACACATCACGCTTCCATAACTAGAAGAATCAACACACCGCACGATACTCAAGTGTAAGGCAGTTAGCTACCATATATCCAACGCACTTGAGAAATAACTCTAAATTGTCACATGATTTTGTGTTTTACTGTAAATCTTTTAGTAAATTCACTTATCATGAGTTCTAAGAAAGTAATGAGAGAGAGCCAAGCAACGAACAAAATGTTAGATCACCATGGATTTATAAAATATAGAAGTTAAAAATATTTTTATGACAAAATACAAGACACTACTGCATATAACAAGCGACTATAATAAACACAAACTTGCCAGAGCTGAATAAAAAGTAGTCAAAATAAATTATGTCTGAATCTGGAAGATTATACATCCTCCGTTAAACAGTCCCAACTCCAATATTCGTTATTTGTAGATTTTAACCTGAGCCTTAGGATTGTCTAGTATAAATCCCTGAGCCTTTGATGATCTAGTATAAATCCTGAGTCCCGTTGATTCTAGTTACATCCTGAGCCGTTTGAGTAGTCTAGTTAAATCCTGAGCCTTTGAATGTCTAGTTAAATCTGTAGTCCTGTGATTGTCTAGTTAAATCCTGAGCCTTGATTGATTCTAGTTAAATCCAGAGCTTTGATTGTCTAGTTAAATAGACATACGAACAAACAGTAAAAGGATACCAGTGACAGACTTTACGAATACAGAACAACGGAACACACACAAGTTTAAAAAATTAAACTTAATTTAAAACTCAATAAAAATGAAAAAGATCGCTATCAACTTACATCAGTCTAGAAATGAGAAAACACACCCGACTACGACATTAATCTAAAGTAGCACTTAAGCTGCCGATCAAAGTCCAGCAATAATGGCACCATTTATGGAAATTACAACACACTCACTACGAGACGACACAACTACGGCAACACACGGCCACACACACGGCCAACACACGTCATCGCCAAGTGACACGGGCAACACACGGCCAACACACGGGCAACACACGGCCGAACACACGGCCAACACAGCTGGCCACCACAACGGCCAACACACGGCCAACACACGCAACACTTAGCAAATTGCATACTGTCTCTATCGAAATCCGTCATAGATTGTTATTGCAATTAACATTCTTCGAGCGACTGCAGATTTTAGGCAAACACCAAAAATAACATTGTTTCATAGAATATGAAATATCTCGCCTGAATTTATTGCGTTATTTCTAACGACATTACAAAAATTACCGAGGTGCTTACACGACTAGTGAGTAGTCAGGTGCCATGACCATAACACATTTACAAATTACCTAGGTGGCTTACACGACAAGTGAGATAGTCAATGTGCCATGAGCCTAACGACATTTACAAAATTACCGGTCTGCTACAAGACATAGTGGTAGATCTATGTGCAAGGACCATAAACCCATTTACAAAATGACGCGTGTGCTTACTCAAGACTAGTGAGTAGTCTATGTGCCATGACCATAACACATTACAAAATTACCGGTTGGTGCTGCACAAGACTAGTGAGCTAGTCTATGTGCAATGGACCATACACATTACAAATTACGGTGTGCTACACGACTAGTGAGTAGTCTATAGTGCAAATGCATGGACCATAACACATTTACAAAATTAATTACCGTGTGCTTTACAAGATCAGTGAGTAGATCCCATGATGCCATGGACAATAACACAGATTACAAAATTACCTGGTGTTCTTACACGACTAGTGAGTAGTCTATGTGCAATGGACCATAACACATTTACAAAATTACCGGTGTGCTTACACGACTAGTGAGTAGACTATGTCAAAGTGCACACGAGAACACTATATACAAGAATTACCGGTGTGCTTACACGACTAGTGAGTCAGTACCTAAGAGCCAAGACCATAACACATTACAAAATTACCGGTGTTTGCTTACAAGACTAGATGAGTAGTCTATGTGCAATGGACCAATACACATGTACACAATTGCACCGTGTGCTTACAAGACTATGATGAGTAGTCTAAGTGCAATAGACCAAACACATTTACAAAATTAACCGTGTGCTCACACGACTAGTGAGTAGTCTATGTGCCATGGACCAAACACATTACAAAATTACCGGTGTGCTTACAAGACTAGTGAGTATTACTATGTGCCATGGACCATAACACATTTACAAAATTACCGGTGTGCTTAACAACGACTAGTGTGAGTAGTCTATAGTGCAATGGACCATAACACATTTACAAAATAACCGGTGTGCTACACGACTAGTGAGTAGTCTATGTGCAATGGACCAAACACATTTAAACAAACAAAAAATTACCGGTGTGCGTACAGACGATGAGTAGTGCTATGTGCAATGGACACATCAAGACACATTTCACAAAATTACCGGTGCGTGCATACACGACTAGTGAGCTAGTCCGATGTGTCAACTTGGACCATAACCCAATTACCAAATTACCGTGGTGCTTACAGACGACTAGTGAGTAGACTATGTGCAATGGACCAATAACACATTTACAACATTACCTGTGGCTTACAAGACAAGTGATAGCTATAGTGCACATGGACCATAACCCATTTACAAAATAACCGTGTGCTTCCATAGACTATGAGTAGTCTATGTGCAATGCGACCACTAACCCATTACAAATTATACCGTGGTGCTTACAAGACGTAGAGAGTAGTCTATGTGCAATGACTCATAACACATTAACAACTTACCGGTGTGCTTACAGACTAGTGAGTAGTCTATAGTAGCAATGGATCCATCAACCCATTTACAAAATTACCGGTGTGCTTACATCTGACAAGTGAGATAGATGCCTATGTGCCAAGGACAAAACAGACATTTACAAAATTACCGTGTGCTTACAGACTAGTGAGTAGTCTATGTGCCATGGAACCAGTATCACATTTAGACATAATACCCGTGTGCTTACACGACTAGTGGAGTAGTCTATGTCGCAATGTGTGACCATAACACATTTACAAAATTACCGGTGTGCTTACACGACAAGTGAGTAGTCAATGTGCAATGACCATAACACATATTACAAAATTACTCGGTGTGCTACACGACTAGTGAGTAGTCTATGTGCCTATGACCATAACACATTTACAAAATTACCATGGTGTGCTTACAAGACTAGTGCGTATCTATGTGCAATGGACCATACCGACATTAGATGTCAAGAATATACCGTAGTGCATGACAAGACAAGTGATAGTCTATGTCGTCAATGGACCATAACACATTTACAACATTACCGTGCTGCGTTACAAGACTAGTGATGTACGTCTAGGTTGTGCAATCGTGACCATAACACTATACAAAATTACCGTGTGCTTACACGACTAGTGATAGTGTCTATGTGACAATGGACCATCAACACATATACAAATACCTGGAGTGCTTGACACGACTAGATGTGAGTGTCATGATGCATTGAGACCATATAACACATTTACAAAATACCGGTGTGTCTTACAAGACTAGTGAGTAGTCCATGTGCCCAAGGACCATACACACATTTACAAAATACCGGTGTATGCTTACAAACTAGTGAGTAGTGCTATGTGCCATGGACCATAACACATTTACAAAATTATTACCAGGTGTGCTTACACACGAAACCAAGACTAGTGAGTAAGTTCTATGAGCCATGACCATAACACATATTAATCAAAATAACCGGTGAGCTTACATACAATGACTAGTGAGTCAGTCAATGTGCCAGTGGACCATACACATTACAAAATTACCGGTGTGCTACACGACTGAGTGAGTATCATTGTGCATGTACCATAACACATATAACAATAATTACTGTAGTGCTTAAACGACTAGGAGTAGTCCTAGTGCAATGACACATAACACATTTACAAAATTACCGGAGTCGTGCTTACAGACTAGTGAGTAGTCATGTGTCATGGACCATAACTCATTTACACATACTGTGTGTCTTACACGACTAGTGATGTAGTCTATGTGCAATGGACCATATAACACATTTACAAAATTACCTGTGCGTGCTTACACGACTAGTGAGTAGTCTATGTGCCATGGACCACTAACACATTACAAAATTACCGGGTTGTGTCTTGTTAAAGACTATTGAGTAGATTACTATGTGCAATGGACCATAACACATTACAAATTACCGTGTGCTTACACGACTAGTGAGAGCTATGTGCCATGACTTAACACATTACAAATTACCGGTGTGCTTACAAGACTAGTGATAGTCTATGTGTCATGGACCATAACACATTTACAAAATTACCGTGTGCTTACAAGACTAGTGAGTAGTCTATGTGCAATGGACCATAACACATACAAAATTACCGGATGTGCTTACACGACTAGTAGAGTAGTCTATGTGCCATGGACCATAACACATTTACAAAATGTACCGGTGTGCTTACAAGACTAGTGAGAATAGTCTATGTGCCATGGACCATAACACATTATACAAAATACCGGTGTGCTTACACGACTAGTGAGTAGTCTATGTGCAATTGACCATAACACATTTACAAAATTACCGTGTGCTTGACACAGACTAGTGAGTAGTCTATGTGCAATGGACCATAACACAATTTACAAAATTACCGGTGTGCTTACAAGACTAGTGAGTAGTCTATGTGCAATGGACCATAACACATTTACAAAATTACCGTGTGCTTACACGACTAGTGAGTAGTCTATGTGCACATGGCCCATATACACATATACAAAGATAAGCGGTGTGCTAACACAGACTAGAGAGTAGTCTATGTGCAATGGCGCAAACACAGTATAACAAAGTTACCGATGTGCATTACAAGACTAGTGATGTAGTCTACTGTAGCCATGGACCTCATAACACATTTACAAAATTACCGTGTGCATACAAGACTAAGAGTAGTCCTATGTGCCATGTGGACCTAAACACATTTACAAAATTACCGGTGTGCTTACACGACTAGTGAGTAGTCTATGTGCCATGGACCATAACACATTATACAAAATACGGTGTGCTTACACGACTAGTGAGTATCTCTATGTGTCATGGACCATAACACATTACAAAATTACCGGTGTGCTTACACGACTAGTGATAGTCTATGTGCCATGGACCATAACACATTTACAAAATTACCGGTGTGCTTACACGACAGTGAGTAGTCAATGTGCAATGGACCATAACACATTTACAAAATTACCGTGTGCTTACAAGACTAGTGAGTAGTCTATGTGTCATGGGACCATAACACATTTACAAAATTACCGTGTGCTTACAAGACTAGTGAGTAGTCTATGTGCAATGGACCATAACACATTTACAAATTTACCCGTGTGCTTACAAGACTAGTGAGTAGTCGATGTGTCATGGACCATAACACATTTACAAAATTACCGGTGTGCTTACAAGACTAGTGAGTAGTCTATGAGTCATGGACCATAACACATTTACAAAATTACCGGTGTGCATACACGACTAGTGAGTAGTCTATGTGTCATGGACCAAAACACATTTACAAAATTACCGGTGTGCTTACAAGACTAGTGAGTAGTCTATGTGTCATGGACCATAACACATTTACAAAATTACCGGTGTGCTTACACGACTAGTGAGTAGTCTATGTGTCATGGACCATAACACATTTACAAAATTACCGGTGTGCTTACACGACAAGTGATTAGTCTATGTGCAATGGACCATAACACCAACACATTGATAACCACTGGGGTAACCAATAAACAAATACACACCAACCGTCTTTGGACACAAAGGCTTTTATGTTTCATACTTTGTTGACGTCATCATTCGACCAACCCAAGACCTGAATGTTGCAATCAATTCTTTTATTTCACGTTTCATTCTCCTCGGACCTTGATGAACCGCTCGGCTACACTTGCGATATCTGCTATTGTCCCCGACGACACTAATAACAGTTTCAAATTGTTTGATCAATGAAATACGGCTTAATCGATCGAACGCCACTTGAAATTATAAGCCGTGGTGATGAGCGAAAGTTGGCGGTCAAGATGGCTCCCTATCAAACTATCAGATGTCAAATAGGGCAGCATGAGCACGAGTGATCTAAGACGGCTGAGACTAGGTAGACATGACGTTACGGCGAATGAACTGTGCGTAATTAAATTTGATCTGCGGTTACCTCAGCTGATTACAAGTCAATAACACAGGGTTACTGCGGGTTACCTCAGGCTGATACAAGCCGAAAACACATGGATACTTGCAATTAGAGATAGGCAGATAATAATTAGCTACTTCCAACTAGAGATATGCAATAATAATTAGCTACTTCCAACTAGAGATAGGCAGATAATAATTAGCTACTTCCAACTAGAGATAGGCAGAGAAAGGCATGCGAACTGAGAAATAGAGTTTGTAAAGGTTAAACTAGTTAGAGGATGTTGTTGCCAAAATGAGATTATTTGAGAGCACAGTTGGGGCTTTGTTGATAGAATTAGTTTACTGAAAGGGCAGTTAGGTATTGTTGATACAATTCGGTTTCTGAGGCGCAAAGTACCGTATATACTCGTTCGCAAACCGATCTTTTTAAGACAAAATCTAAGGGAAAAAGTTAGGGGGGGCGGCTTATGAGCGGTCATAGGTGAATTTCTGCATGGAAATTGAATATGGCTGTTGTTATTGTAAGATCATCAAGGTCCTTTCTACATTCTACAAGATTCGACTGCTCTACCAGAAGCTATAATATATAATTAAAAATCTGCACTTACCTTATTTAATCATTTTATTTAGTTTTGCGAACGTTTTAATAAATTGTTTTACAAATTTTGTTTTCAACAACGAATTTTAATGTACGCGCTTTCGTCACTGTTTACCAAAGAATATTTTTTTTTAAAATACCGGTAGCTCTTGCCTAACAAAGAGCACAAAGACAAAAGATAGGCAGTACAAAGTAAACAATCATAATGAGCGATTTAGCTTGTAGTTTAAAAAAATGTGTACCAATTTGTTTAAGTTGTCCTATTATTTTTGGGGTTCGGCTTGCGAGCAGGTTACACACTTTTAATATTTTTATCTCCAAAAGTGATGGAAAGGGGGGGGTGGGTCGGCTTATGAACGAACGGGCTATTGAACGTGTATATCCGGTAGTTTGAATCTAAAAAAAAATGTTTCCCAGTAGAGATGGGTAATTATTTTGAAATGAAATGATTAAATTTAAATCATTCATTGTTAAATTTTTCCTGATATTTAAGGAATACATTTTTCCATGAAATATTTAAATGAATTTGAGAATCCCTGTATTGAATGCCCACGGGTGCAGCGCTGTATTTCGTTTGCATTTAAAAACTCAAAGTTTACAATTCGCGGGCACATGACTGGCCTACGTGACCGCTGTTTACCGGTGAAGATTTCATTTCTGCGCCAATAAATTCTGTTCGTGTTCGACGATGCTTTAAAAGAGAAGTTTATTCAAGAACTAATTAAAACTGGAGGTGACTGTAGAGTATTGATTTTGTTTCAAGAACATTTTAAACTACGAGGATACTGTAAAATATTGATTTGGTTAAATCTATGGAAAGAAGGGGAGGGTGGAAGAATATCAGATTTCTGAACACAAAAACAGTTTTAAACAGAAATGGTTAAGATCTAATGGACAGGAGCTTTCAAGAAAGAAATGTGGAAATTTATAAATTAACTATTTTTTAAACAATCAAAGGATCTTCTTCTTAAGCAGAACTTTATATCAATCATTCTAAATTTCACACAATAACCTTCAGACTAAAACATCACAACATGAACTTCATACTAAAACTTCACAAAATAAACCTTAGATTAAACCACCACAAAACATTTCCTTCGTACTAAAACATCACGTCGTAAACTTGATACTAACACATCCATACAGTCGTGTCATACATTAAAATATCTACACATCTTCACCAGGTTTGAAAGACAGAAGTTCTCGTTTAATACTCAGTGGGGAGTCACATATCAGGCAGATTCATTGTGGCGTTCAAACTACGGTCAGAAGGGTGTTCAATCTACAGTCAGAAGGGCGTTCAATCTACGGTCAGAAGGGCGTTAAATCTAAGGTCAGAAGGTGTTCAAACTACGTTCTGAAGGGCGTTTAAACTACGGTCAGGAGGGCGTTCAAACTACGGTAAGAAGAGCATTCAAACTACGGTAAGAAGAGCGTTCAAACTACAGTAAGAAGAGCGTTCAAACTACGGTAAGAAGAGCGTTCAAACTACAGTAAGAAGAGCGTTCAAACTACGGTAAGAAGGCGTTCAAACAACGATCAGAAGGGCGTTCAAATACGATCAGAGGGGCGTTCAAGATACCATGACAGATCGAGGCGTTTATAACAATGATCAGAGACAGTGAGTCGCTTAAGCCGTGATCAGAGACAGGAAGGCGTTCATACCAAGACTAAAATCCTATTCCGTTCTGTGAACAAGTAACATAAAAGTCAAGGTTTATAATGATGTATCTTGTTCACAGCAACTATGTAGCAAATGAATCGAGATACTTCCCTGGAAACTTCTGTTTATATCCACGCGTACCATCCGCTATCTCAGGTGAGAGATCTCTCAATGTGTCCGTATTTCCATCCTTTGCTGTGTTCTGGTAAATAACGCATTTGTCCCCCTTTATATCTAAGAGAAGCACGTTGCCAGCGTCCTTTTTATCCACAGAAAGGAAACACAATTTAAAAGAGGAGCACCGCATGTTGTCTCCCTTGTGTCCCTAGAACAGAGCACAGTTATCCTCGCTTTTATTTTAAATGAAAGTAAATTGTCGGAAATAGGTGCTTCCAACCAAGTACAAATCTTGTCTGAGGTAAGTTATAGATTGCAACAAATTGTTGTCTCTTGTCTGAGGTAAGTTATAGATTGCAACAAATTGTTGTCTCTTGTCTGAGGTAAGTTATAGATTGCAACAAATTGTTGCATGGTTTTTTTTTCCAAAAAGAAAAAACCAAACTTGTGATTTTATTTTTAGTATGTTCCTTACAACAATATACACTAATGCTCTGGAGGAGCGTCTGTAATCGATAGATAGTAGAGAGACGAAATTCCATGATGTGTGTTTGGAATAGTCATCGAAATAATCAAATGCCATTATTTTGTAATAAATAATTGAGTATTTACTTTCAGATAATACACGATTAGTTGCCCTTTTGTAAGAATTTACAGCACAACTTATTATCTTACAATTTTTAAAAACAAATATATATGTACGTTTCCAGATTAGTTTCGCATTATAATGCGCACGTCTGTGCGATGAAGAAATTAAATAAACTATTGTTGTGTTGCCTAGATAAAAAGACTTGCTTTGCCAAGATCTCATGAAAGCAAGTGATGGAAATAGATGCAATGCAGAGCTACTGAATTTGGTTATCCAAGTTCGAGTTGTCTGCCCCTGTTGCCAACGTCACGTGATCATGACGCCTCTGAAGGTAAAATACCCGATCGAAATTGGAATTTTATCAGGGAATAGTTCTTCTCCCTATTGCATGTTTGGTCTGAAACAGTTTATTAAAAGAAGGGTGTAGGGTAGGGATGATGTGGTATAGGGGTAAGGATGGTGTGGTATAGGGGCAGGGATGGTGTGGTATAGGGGTAAGGATGGTGTGGTATAGGGGTAAGGATGCTGTGGTATAGGGGTAGGATGGTGTGGTATAGGGGTAGGGATGGTGTGACAGGGGGTAGGGATGGTGGGACAGGGGGGTAGGGCTCTTGTATTAAGGATTGTCAGACGTCAGAACATAAGACCGCGTGCCTTGTATCTATAATTGTAACACGTCAGCTCATAAGGTGAGAGTGTATGATTGTTTGTGTCAACATGACTTTTTGTGTGATTTATCTTACTCCACGTCAAAATTGGTTGAGTTGATGTCATCACTTGATTGGGTGTCAATGTGGAACTATATGATTGGGTATCACAAGGGAACTATTTGATTGGATGTTCCTAGGGAACTATTTGATTGGATGTTACTAGGGAACTATTTGATTGGATGTTAATAGGGAACTATACGATTTGATTTCACTAGGGAACTATATGATTTGATTTTACTGGGGAACTATTGGATTGGATGTCACTAGGGAACTATTTGATTTGATGTCACTAGGGAACAATATGATTTGATGTCACTAGGGAACTATTTGATTGGATGTCACTAGGGAACACTATGATTTGATGTCACTAGGGAACAATATGATTTGATGTCACTAGGGAACAATATGATTTGATGTCACTAGGCATGTTTCCTGCAACAAGACAGAATTTTACTAGGGAACTTTGTAAATAGATGTCACTAGGGGACTACATGACTGGACGTCACTTGACGCTTGGACGATAATACTTGTTCAGCTGTCACCAGGCCATTTCACGTCACTTGTTGATGGGGCGGATATTGACGTGGGGAAATAATGGAGGCGCGGGACGCTGGAGGTAAACAAAGTAACCGATAGTATTGAAAGTGATCAAGCGGGAAATGAACAGGAAAAGAATACGTGCTGATGGGAGATGTAAAAATTTATTAAATTTCCGCGACGAAATAGGCCTTAGAAAAGCAAACACAGCGACACGTTGACAACAAAGTGGAATGAACAAAACGTTAGGAACAGGTTGTGTTATATGATGTTATATGTTGTTATATGGTGGTGTTATATGGTTATATGTTGTTATATGGTGTTATATTATGTTATAAGGTGTTATATGGTGTTATATGGTATTATATGGTGTTATATGGTGTTATATTGTGTTATATGGTGCTATATGGTGTTACATGGTGCTATATGGTGGTGGTATATAGTGTTATATGGTGTTGTATAGTGGTATATAGTGTTATATGATGCTATATGGTGTTATGTGGAGTTATATGGTGCTATATGGTGTTATATTGTGTTATAAGGTTGTTATATGGTGTTATATGGTGTTACATGGTGTTCGAGATATTTTCAGTCATCGGATTGCAGGAGAAATTAAGTGAAATTGGTTGGTACAAATGGTAACGCTTAATTAATAGTGCAACTTTTCAAGACAATCTAATACAACCCTCAGATAGACAGGGATAAAAACACTTTTATTATTCCGTATGTAATGACAAAAACATACCAGTTTATTCCCGTCAGGAATTCAGACGTGAGATGGGTTGCCTCAGAAGACTATGAAAACTAACACTGTCAGCATTTAAAAACGGAGTGTAAGATTAGACATAATCCATGTATAAGCGTAGATCGCATTTCCTGTATAGAATGAGGGTTTCTAGCAGATAAGATAAGATATTGATAAAATATACAAAGTGGCTGCTCGTCTCGAAGTATTTTCATTGTTGTTATGGTAATATGGCAGAGCGAAGCGTACTTCCGGGAATGAAATTTGTATTTTTACACTTGAAAATAGGGAATAAGTGCAATTATTTTTATCCATTAACGTAATTCAGATGTTAGTTTTAGGGTCTGGGTTAGGTTTAGTTGTCTATTTTTTAAAATCAAAACGACTTCGAGACGACTAGTATTCATGCTGGATGACTCGAACTTCGAGACGACTAGCATCGGCCTAAAATATATTGCTATTGGCTACACAGCTGTAAATAACAAAATTGCTAAAATTTAATAGAAACACCGTGATGTCAAACATGGCCTGACCCCCTCCCCCTGTCACACTTTCTTACACCCCTCCCCCCTCTGGAGCGTGACGTACTCTATGGACGTCCCCTTAGCACAAGATCAATGACTCCTCTAAATCTAACGTCCCTGATCACGTTTAACCATTTAACGTCACTGATCACGTTTAACCATTTAACGTCACTGATCACGTTTAACCCTTTAACGTCGCTGATCACGTTTAACCCTTTAACGTCACTGATCACGTTTAACCATTTAACGTCGCTGATCACGTTTAACCCTTTAACGTCACTGATCACGTTTAACCCTTTAACGTCGCTGATCACGTTTAACCCTTTAACGTCACTGATCACGTTTAACCCTTTAACGTCACTGAACACGTTTAACCCTTTAACGTCACTGATCACGTTTAACCCTTTAAGTACCGCAGCACCAAACCCCAACAATGAGCTCTGGGGATGGAGGCAGACAGTTTAAAGAATAATGAACATGTTTCATTAAATTCAATAATCGTTTTTAGGGTACACATTTCGGTTTTGTATAATCGAAATTCTGGGAATTAGCTGTATTTCTATTCGATTTGTTGAACTGACGACCCTTTTTAAAAATATTTTATTATTCTTGCTGGAGAAGGATTTTAGCTGACAAGATGTTTATTTATTTGCTCTAATTATTCTATTCATGTTTTAGCTTTAACTACCGACTTCACCAACTTCAAATATTACTGTTCCACTATCGCTTTTGAAGTTAGTCCTTTATTTAAAGACCATTGCAGTGGGTAATCGTCAGTTGCTACGATATGGACTCATAATGTGAAAACATGATTCTTCTGGTGTACAAACATTTAAGATAGTTTGTAAGAGAGACTTGTACACATAGCCGTTAATTTATAAAACTATCACCGACTAATTGTTATAAAACCTTTTGTAGATAGAGACGTTAGTAAAACCATGATTGAATAATTTATTTTGCAGTATAAGTATATAGCAAACGGTGGCCGAATTGCGACTCGAGCGAGTCGCATTCAGCTCTTGTGTGTTCACTTTGCGTCTCAGAAAATTTACGAATGATGGGTTACAACAAGGTTCACTATAAGATTTTCAAGCCAGCCTTAATGACTTGAACCAATTGAAATCCTGCTCAGCGATTTTCATAAATGCATTCATTATAGACGAACATCAGCTTGCCAGGAAATTATTATGGAACCTTCTGCTGCTGAAATGAAGCTGCTACAAACTTTGGTCAAAATACATAATCTGTTATGGATTCTGGAAGCTCGTACCAGAAGTATATTATTAGTTGAAATATCGTCAACTTAAGAAACCTAATTGCCGACTTATATCAATTGTTGGTACAACCTTCTGTTGTGGATCTTTGTATTCCTCAATGAAATTGATAAGAACAAAGCATCAAGCACTACTCGGAGCTGTAGCTAGTAACCAGAATCTGACAGAGTTTCTTTGTACTGCAATATTTAACTGCTAAGGGGCCGTCCATAAAGTACGTCACGCTCCAGGAGGGGGGGGGGTGGGGTGTAAGAAAGTGTGACAGTTTGTGACAGGGGGAGGGGGGTCCGGCCATGTGTGACGTCACGGTGTTTTATATTAAATTTTAATTATTTTTTAAATAAAAATAACAATTTTTGTTCGAAAGTGTGACGTACTTTAGGGGGTGGGGGTACAAGATTTGTGACAGTTTGTGACAGGGGGGAGGGTGGAGTTAAAATGGTCAAAAATAGCGTGACGTACTTTATGGACGGCCCCTAACCATATTTGAAATGGTTTTCATTGAATGTTAATTGTGAAGCTGTAACAGATATATTATTATATCTTCCACATACGGTTAGGCTTAAAACAATTGAAATGTTGCAATAA
Source organism: Ampullaceana balthica (assembly GCA_944989445.1). Lineage (NCBI taxonomy): Eukaryota > Metazoa > Mollusca > Gastropoda > Lymnaeidae > Ampullaceana > Ampullaceana balthica. Next base: position 425,862 of record CALYLW010000901.1, on the reverse strand, counting down.
TTGAATTGGGAAAAATGTTTGTTAAGATACAAAAATAATTTTTATACATTTATTTTTCAAACTCCTCTCAGTTACTACAGGTCTGGTCACCCCTGGTAAATAGAGAAAAAAACATTTACCATAATTGACTAATTTATATTGCACTATTATTACATAGAGATGCAAGTACTATCAATTATAATTGTCTAATTTATTCTGCACTATTAGTTATAAAGATGTCTGGTGACCCTGGTGTGTTCCTGGCACCGACTAAATTGTGTTGTTTTATCAAGGCAATTTGTTGCTCTTACCTACCTGAACTTGTCGGATTCTACTCCGGACCGAACGAGGTGTGTGGTTTCGTATTGTGCGCATGCGCCATAGCGCCTGAGAAAACAAGCGCTATCTGACATTACCAGAACTACCAGCAGACGATCGTCATGGTTTCTCAATCACGTGATAACGATATCTTCCCGCCGACACTTTCTGGTGCGCGGGAAGCTATTTCTGAACTTCTAAAAACTACAACGTTTTGCTGTCATCGTGGGGCGGTAAACAAGATGAAAAAAAAGATAGACATGATATTGAAATGTACAGTCAAGGCAGTTGCTATCACAGTTAGTGAATAGTTTATCTCCAGCAAACTTTCCGAGATAGTTTTGACGATGCTTGGTGCTGAGTGGAGATGTAAGAGTTGGAGGTGGGCAAACGTTTGGAATCAAAGTTACGATCATGGGGCCTGGGTCTGGCCAACAATGGCGGAATAAAAGCCGAATTGCTGTTGAATTTGGTTGAGTAACTTCGGTATTGAAATAATTCAGATATATTTATTTCGGATAGTCAAATAATAGAAGCCTGATCAACTAGAATTTAATTTATTTCAAGTAGACTGATATAAGACCATGTCATCTAGAATCAAATAGATATCACATAGAGTGATAGTTGACATGTGAAGTTACACACTTATCAAGGCCATCTCATATAAACAGTTTATTATTTTAATGTCCTTTCCCCCCAGTTATTAATCTACTATGTCCAGTCATTTCTAAAACCTCTAAAACCGAATAAGTCAGGTAAAATTTCGAAGTATTATTATTTTTAGAAAATGTTTTCATTCATAAAAATGGTTTTTGACATAACCACAGAAGTAACAAAAATTTCAAGATAGATTTTTAATTTTAAAAAAAAGTGTTATTAAGTTTTAGCCTTGGTCTAGTTCACTATCTGACTCAAATTATCGAATATGACCAGAGATTCTGTTGAGATTGGGACAAATGAAATATTTGAATGATGTACAAGTGGATTACACGGGTGTAATTTTAAAAGAGTTCCAACCATTACACGACAAGGCCTGTTTTGTTATATATATATGATTTTAAAAAAAATCTTATTCGAAGACGCGGAAGTTTGTTGCTATTCTTAGACAAAACATGACATATCTATTCCGAGACGGTGCAATGCACTGCTATTCCCAGACGGGACACTGTATTGCTATTTCAAGAAGGGATATTGCTATTGTTTGACATTTCTTATCTCACCCTGACATCTTCGTTGTTTTCATTAAAATCAAGACAACATTAGTTAATGCATCCATTTTAAACGCTGGTTCTGAACGTATTAATATGCCGAGACAGACCTAAAAGTGGCTGATTACTACTTTATGAATATTGAATCTTCGCAATTTAGTTCTGAAAGCTTCTGATTAAATGTATAGAGTAAACAGGACAGAGGGCTGACAACAGGAAAGTGAGACCAACTGAGAGATCACAAGAAAGTGAGACCAACTGAGAGATCACAAGAAAGTGAGACCAACTGAGAGATCACAAGAAAGTGAGACCAACTGAGAGATCACAAGAAAGTGAGGCCAACTGAGAGATCACAAGAAAGTGAGACCAATGACCAACTGAGAGATCACAAGAAAGTGAGACCAACTGACTAACTGAGAGATCACAAGAAAGTGAGACCAACTGACCAACTGAGAGATCACAAGAAAGTGAGACCGACTGACCAACTGAGGGACCACAAGAAAGTGAGACCAACTGACCAACTGAGAGATCACAAGAAAGTGAGACCAACTGAGAGATCACAAGAAAGTGAGACCAACTGAGAGATGACAAGAAAGTGAGACCAACTGAGAGATCACAAGAAAGTGAGACCAACTGAGAGATCACAAGAAAGTGAGACCAACTGAGAGATGACAAGAAAGTGAGACCAACTGAGAGACCACATGAAAGTGAGACCAACTGAGAGACCACAAGAAAGTGAGACCAACTGACCAGCTGAGAGATCACAAGAAAGTGAGACCAACTGACACAAATGAGAGATCACAAGAAAGTGAGACCAACTGACACAACTGAGAGATCACAAGAAAGTGAGACCAACTGACACAACTGAGAGATCCCAAGAAAGTGAGACCAACTGACCAGCTGAGAGATCACAAGAAAGTGAGACTAACTGACACAACTGAGAGATCACAAGAAAGTGAGACCAACTGACACAACTGAGAGATCACAAGAAAGTGAGACCAACTGACCAGCTGAGAGATCACAAGAAAGTGAGACCAACTGACCAGCTGAGAGATCACAAGAAAGTGAGACCAACTGACCAACTGAGAGATCACAAGAAAGTGAGACCAACTGACCAGCTGAGAGATCACAAGAAAGTGAGACCAAGGGACACAACTGAGAGATCACAAGAAAGTGAGACCAACTGACCAGCTGAGAGATCACAAGAAAGTGAGATCAACTGACCAACTGAGAGATCACAAGAAAGTGAGACCAACTGACCAGCTGAGAGATCACAAGAAAGTGAGACCAACTGACACAACTGAGAGATCACAAGAAAGTGAGACCAACTGACCAACTGAGAGATCACAAGAAAGTGAGACCAACTGACCAGCTGAGAGATCACAAGAAAGTGAGACCAACTGACCATCTGAGAGATCACAAGAAAGTGAGACCAACTGACACAACTGAGACATCATGAGATAATAAATAGAAGTAAAAAAAAAGATTTTTAAAAACCACGTTTCTATTAGCGGACTAAAAAGAAGAAAATAATTTAAAACTTATAAGTTCAAGTACTTTGATTTAATATGATTAAAAATGTGGAGCGGGCGCTTATGAGGTTTAACATATGCGGTTCACTAATTCTCTCGCTTATAGATCTCTCTTTTGCCTTCTAAATTAGAAATCTTTAATTTTTATACCAAACACCAGCCCCACGTTTTTAGTCATTTTAAATGAAAGTACTTGAACTTATAAGTTTTAAATTATTTTCTACTTTTTAGTCCGCTAATAAAAACGTCGTTTTTAAAAATCTTTTTTTACTTCTATTTATTTTATTCTTTTTAGTCCACTTATTACAATCTGGATTTTAAAAATATTTTTTTTACCGCTATTTATTTTACCAAACACCTCACAAGCGCCCGCCCAACGTTTCAAAAACATTGTGATGTGGTCACGGGGGGAACTCACGGATGTCAACAAAAGCAGACGGTACAGATTCTTATATATAGACTATAGATAAACTAAAAAGTTCAATAATTTAATAACGGTACATTCGATCGATCTGAAATTTTGATATAATGCATTGTCATCCAAGATCTATCTATGGTAAAATTTTGAGATCTCTAGGACCATAAGAAGTGGTTCAATTTTACGTTGGCAGATTTTAAAAAATCTTGGACAAACCAACAAACAATGCCACAGGAACGAAAGCGAGTTAATAAAACGTGGTTAAAAAGACCGTGCCTTATCACCTGTAAGAGTTCTTTAAACATTTCATCAAGTCAATTACTAATCAACATTTTTATCAAGTTTTATCAAAGTAATGCTCTACAACGAATCAAGACCTTTGATCGTATCTTGTGGGCAATGATGGAATCAAATGAACAACCACATACAATCACACAGAGTAATCTCCTAACATCGTTATTGAGAGTTATGGACCCTACTATCTATAACAAAATACATGGACAGATAAGAAACAAATCTTATGTTATGACCCATCCAGAACAGCGGTGGTTCTCATATATTTTTTAACGTTCTCACAGGGAAATATGAAGGGCTAGTGTTTTCTGACGATAGTCTGAGGTTTGACTCCCAAATTCGCTTCGGTCTGAAGGGTTTGTTCTCTGTTTGGGGTTTCAGTTAGAACTTGATAATTGCATTAATCGTTATAATTAATGTAAACCGAAGTGGTGCCTTGTTCATTAATATGCATCCCAATTACGCTTAGTTAGGTTATATTATTCCCACGCTGAAAAGACTTTTCAATCTTGCCAGTAATTAAGAAATCAACACGATGTGTCTCGAATCAATGGCTAAACACTTTAAGCATCTATGACAGGATTTTGTTGATACATCTGTGTCATACAACTGAGAGATCAATTGTTTGAAATTATACTGATGAGCCTATACTCATTAGCGCTAGCGTGACTCTTTTAAACCATGTTAAAGGCACTACTTACTTTATAATTCTCTCATACAATATTATCAAGACATCAACTAAAAACCGAGGGATTCTGTAAAGAGACGTACAAGGATGATGATGGGTCATCAATGTAGTAGGTAGCAACTAAAAAACAAGTTCTCATATATGTGGTAGGTAGCAACTAAAAAACTAAAAAAAAACAACAGTTCATATCAATATGGTAGGTAGCAACTAAAAAAACCACAGTTCTTATCAATATGGTAGGTAGCAACTAAAAACAACAGTTCTTATCAATGTGGTAGGTAGCGACTAAAAACAACAGTTCTTATCAATGTTCTAGTAGCTGCCCAAAAGCTCGACAATGGCTTTTAGATACTGCCAAAATCAATATGCAACAAATGATGTCTTTGGTCTGAAAGTCTTAGATAACAGTCTTAAGAAGCAGTTGACTAATTTCTCAGTATCAATGTTTTGTATGTAAAAATTAGTATCAAATATCAGCTAACAAGAGGGGGGAGGGGGAATATAAGCAGTGGCATAGAATGAACATATCAGCAAACAAGATGGGGACAATAAATGCAGTGGCGTAGAATTCAAGTATCTTCTAACCAAGCGGGTATTATTTTAGCAGTGGCGACCCCAGTATATTTTGAATTACACACCAAGCTGAGGATCTTTCAAGACAATACAACATTGTTGGACCATTGACATGAGAGTAACATTGTTAATGTATTGTAACTTTATTTGTTGGGGTTGTTCGTGAACCGCTAACGCAATGATTTGATTGTTCATTTCTTGGCTTTTAATTTCTTGGTTATTAATGGAGGTAAGATTTTATGTCAGTAAATAATTCAGAAGTTATTGAATTGAGTGTATAATAACTTTACTAGGGAAAACAATCCAGTGTTCAATGAAATAAAAAATATAAGTCCGGGAACTGCAAATACAAGTCAATCAAATATATTTATAAGTCAAGTAAATACCAATAAATGGCCGGAACATTCAAGTAAACTTTTGGAAATAAAAATGCAGCACTAGGAAAAGGAAATACAAAATACAGTACAGAAAAGTTGCACGCAAAGTCATAGCAACACAACTGCAATTTAGAAATTACCTTAAAATGACTCTACAATTATAATGAAACGAAACAATTTATTTGGTGACACACAACTTTGGTTCATAAAAAGCATTAGAATTTTATGTTGCTAGATCGTGCCGGTTGATTTGTCGTACAACTCCAAATTTCTAATTAAAGAAACATTGCTACATGTAAACAAGATGGCCGTGGGCCCATCTAGAGTTATCTCCTCATATCTCATGCAATCACACGAGCGTCGCCCGAGGAAGGAGCCATCAAATGAATCCAACACTGAGGTTATTTTGATCGACTTCATGAGGCACAGTTGTTGGTGTTCATTGTAAACGGGTGTGATTTAAAGTTGTTGGTGTTTATTGTTGTAAGCGATTGTGATTTAAAGTTGTTGGTGTTCATTGTAAAGGGATGTGATTTAAAGTTGTTCAGGTTTGTTCATTTAAAATGATGCTCGAGAAGAAATAGAGAACATGCACCCACATATTTTAAAATTAACTTAGCTTACTCTACGAAACTTACCCCACGAAACTTATCCAAAGTACCTTACTCCATTTAAGCTACCCGACGTAACTACCTCCATTTAACTTACTCCACGTAACTTACTTCATTTACTTTACTCCACGTAATTTACCTCACGTAATTTACCTCACGTAAGTTACTCCCAGTAACTTACTCCCAGTAACTTATACCCAGTAACTTACTCCAAGTAACTTACTCCCAGTAACTTACTCCTAGTAACTTACTCCCAGTAACTTACTCCTAGTAACTTACTCCCAGTAACTTACTCCCAGTAACTTACTCCCAGTAACTTACTCCATGGAATTAACCCCACGTAACTTACTTCCCGTTCTGATTTTTTATAATATGCGAATCCCTCCCCCTCTCTACTTTTGTTTTGCTCTGATTCTTTTAGATACGCTGTTATTAGCAGTGTAATTGTAATTTGCAGTTATAATTCTCACCATCGTATCTCGGGACTCACTTATTGCTCTTGGAACAACAGCTAACTTTGAGTCCACTGCTCGGCCCGGGGTTCATCATATCATAAGAACCACTGCAGGCTTTAGGAAGCACTGCATTCTTTTGAGTACACTTCATGGCCCAGGGTGCATCGTATCTTGAGAACCACTGCAAACGCAGGATCCACTACTTGGCCCGAGGTCCATCGTATCTTGAGAACCACTGCTTGCTTCTAGATCCACTGCAAGCGTAGGATCCACTGCTTGGCCCGAGGTCCATCGATCTTGAGAACCACTGCCAATCAAGGATCCACTGCGTTGCCCGGGGTCCAATGCTGCTAACAAATGAGTTGAGCATAAAGACACGACCATTGGGGTTGTCCAGTACTGAAGCTGCAGGAGGGGTGCCACCGTGTGGTGTGGTCAAAGCAGTGGTATAACGACTCAGGCCACGTGAACCCCAACCCACTTTCCCAGCCCCCCCCCCTTCCCCCTCCTTCCCACCAGCCGTTCCTGACCCACCAAAAGGCGAAGAAATGTAGTAACGATTTTCTGACCAGGGCAGTAGGGCTGAAGTGCAGGGCGGAAGAGCTTGAAGGACGGGCTGTATCAAGTTAAAACAAACCAAGGTGGACGTTACGATCTCATTGGCCGACATTTCCGAGTTTCTCCATCTCTTCCGTCGGTGAAGAAAAGAAAGAATACAATATTTGAAGAGAAAATTGCCGCTAAATAATTAGGATCTGAGGGGGAAAACAGAATCTCCTAGGATACGCCCTCGAAATATTATTCATTAATCATTCGTCATCAGTAATTTTACTTCTCAGATTGAACGCATCTTTATGCTCAGTCGTGAACGCATCTTTTTGTTCAGATATGAACTTTTTTTTCCGTTCAGACATAAACGTATCCTTTCGTAAAGATATGAATGTATCTTTTTGTACAGACTTGGAACCTATCTCTCACTCTAACAGTGGTAGGGTTGCTTGGTGAAGTTACATAACATTACTAGGCGCTAGGTACTATCATTAGGCATAAGGTACTATCAATAGGCATTAGGTACTATAATAGGCAATAGGTACTTTTATTAGGCATTATACGCTATCAATAGGCATAAAATACTACCATTATGCATTAGTTAAAATAATTTGGCGTTAGTTACTATCAATAGACAGTAGATACTACCATTTGGCATTTAATAGTATTGTATGGGTCTACATCATTTTGCATGGCTCGATATTATAAGCAATGTTCCTTTAAGGTGCGCGGCCACGCAGATTTATTACCGACGCCGCACTGCACATTTTTATGAAGATAGTATATGTGTTTGTGAGTTTTAAAATTTTCCAAATAAATGGATGCCGTGCAAATTTGCAGGTAAGTTGTTAATTTGCACACGGACTAACGAATCTTAGAGGGAGCATATATTATATATTTACGCTCAATTATCACTGCCGCCTAACGCTGAGGGAAATCACTCTGCTTTTTTAAATTTTGCGTTGTAAGCAGTGCTGATTGATTCAAATAGTTATTTTTTGGTGCAGTAATTTGGTGCGCTGCTTTCTAAAATTAGTTTAAAAATCGTGTGGTGATTAGCACTGTAAAAATTATGATATAAATGCTTTGTTTAATTTTCAGGAATATTTCGTGTTTATCATACAAGGATAAGTTACTTGGGCTTTTGACCCCCCCCCCAAAAAAAAGTGGGCGCCTTAGGCGCCCTACAACCTCAATTTAAAATTACTTTGTGTACATTTAAGGTAGTTTAATATTACGAAGCTATCATACAAGGACAAGTTTGTTGGGCTTTTGAAAAAAGTCGGCGCCTTAGGCGCCCTAAATAAAAAGGGCGCCTCAGTAAAACCTATATTATATACATACTTTGTTAACATTTTAGGAATATTTCGTATTTATCATACAAGGATAAGTTACTTGGGCTTTTAACATAAAAAATAAAATTAAAAAAAAACTATTATAAAATACTTTGTGTACATTTAAGAAATTTTAATATTACGTATTTATCATAGAAGGACAAGTTAGTTGGCCTTTTGAAAAAAGGTGGGTGCCGTAGGCGCCCACAAAAAAGGGGGCACCGCAGGCGCCACGGCGCCGCAGCACAAACTAGATGAATATAGTTAATTACATGGTATCAATGCTTATTACGCATTAAACATTAGGTTAGGCATGACCTATTATCCAGTACGTTAAAGATGTTTCTCCAAGTTACATAAAACATACATGAAATATAAGACATATATGAAATATAAGAACCTAACTGGCCATTTCATGAGTAAATGATTGACTAAATGAACTATTCCGTGTAAAAGAACAATTGACTAAATGAACTATTCCGTGTAAAAGAACAATTGACTAAATGAACTATTCCGTGTAAAAGAACTATTGACTAAATTAACTATTCCATGTAAAAGAATAATTGACTAAATTAACTATTCCGTGTAAAAGAACAATTAACTAAATGAACTATTCCGTGTAAAAGAACAATTGACTAAATGAACTATTCCGTGTAAAAGAACAACTGACTAAATGAACTATTCCGTGTAAAAGAACAATTAACTAAATGAACTATTCCGTGTAAAAGAACAATTGACTAAATGAACTATTCCATGTAAAAGAACAATTGACTAAATGAACTATTCCGTGTAAAAGAACAATTGACTAAATTAACTATTCCATGTAAAAGAACAATTGACTAAATTAACTATTCCGTGTAAAAGAACAATTGACTAAATGAACTATTCCGTGTAAAAGAACAATTGACTAAATGAACTATTCCGTGTAAAAGAACAATTGACTAAATGAACTATTCCGTGTAAAAGAACAATTAACTAAATGAACTATTCCGTGTAAAAGAACAATTGACTAAATGAACTATTCCATGTAAAAGAACAATTGACTAAATTAACTATTCCGTGTAAAAGAACAATTGACTAAATGAACTATTCCGTGTAAAAGAACAATTGACTAAATTAACTATTCCATGTAAAAGAACAATTGACTAAATTAACTATTCCCTGTAAAAGAACAATTGACTAAATTAACTATTCCGTGTAAAAGAACAATTGACTAAATGAACTATTCCGTGTAAAAGAACAATTGACTAAATTAACTATTCCGTGTAAAAGATCAATTAATTAAATGAACTATTCCGTGTAAAAGAACAATTGACTAAATGAACTATTCCATGTAAAAAAACAATTGACTAAATGAACTATTCCGTGTAAAAGAACAATTGACTAAATGAACTATTCCGTGTAAAAGAACAATTGACTAAATTAACTATTCCATGTAAAAGAACAATTGACTAAATGAACTATTCCGTGTAAAAGAACAATTGACTAAATGAACTATTCCGTGTAAAAGAACAATTGACTAAATGAACTATTCCGTGTAAAAGAACAATTGACTAAATTAACTATTCCATGTAAAAGAACAACTGACTAAATTAACTATTCCGTGTAAAAGAACAATTGACTAAATGAACTATTCCGAGTAAAAGAACAATTGACTAAATGAACTATTCCGTGTAAAAGAACAATTGACTAAATGAACTATTCCGTGTAAAAGAACAATTAACTAAATGAACTATTCCGTGTAAAAGAACAATTGACTAAATGAACTATTCCATGTAAAAGAACAATTGACTAAATTAACTATTCCATGTAAAAGAACAATTGACTAAATGAACTATTCCGTGTAAAAGAACAATTGACTAAATTAACTATTCCATGTAAAAGAACAATTGACTAAATGAACTATTCCATGTAAAAGAACAATTGACTAAATTAACTATTCCGTGTAAAAGAACAATTGACTAAATGAACTATTCCGTGTAAAAGAACAATTGACTAAATGAACTATTCCGTGTAAAAGAACAATTAACTAAATGAACTATTCCGTGTAAAAGAACAATTGACTAAATGAACTATTCCATGTAAAAGACAAATGACTAATGAACTATTCGTGTAAAAGAACAATTGACTAAATGAACTATTCCGTGTAAAAGAACAATTGACTAAATGAACTATTCCGTGTAAAAGAACAATTGACTAAATTAACTATTCCGTGTAAAAGAACAATTGACTAAATGAACTATTCCGTGTAAAAGAACAATTGACTAAATGAGCTATTCCATGTAAAAGAACAATTGACTAAATGAACTATTCCGTGTAAAAGAACAATTGACTAAATGAACTATTCCGTGTAAAAGAACAATTGACTAAATGAACTATTCCGTGTAAAAGAACAATTGACTAAATGAACTATTCCGTGTAAAAGAACAATTGACTAAATGAACTATTCCGTGTAAAAGAAACAATTGACTAAATGAACTATTCCGTGTAAAAGAACAATTGACTAAATTAACTATTCCATGTAAAAGAACAATTGACTAAATGAACTATTCCGTGTAAAAGAACAATTGACTAAATGAACTATTCCATGTAAAAGAACAATTGACTAAATGAGCTATTCCATGTAAAAGAACAATTGACTAAATGAACTATTCCGTGTAAAAGAACAATTGACTAAATGAACTATTCCGTGTAAAAGAACAATTGACTAAATGAACTATTCCGTGTAAAAGAACAATTGACTAAATGAACTATTCCGTGTAAAAGAACACTTGACTAAATGAACTATTCCGTGTAAAAGAACAATTAACTAAATGAACTATTCCGTGTAAAAGAACAATTGACTAAATGAACTATTCCATGTAAAAGAACAATTGACTAAATGAACTATTCCGTGTAAAAGAACAATTGACTAAATGAACTATTCCGTGTAAAAGAACAATTGGCTAAATGAACTATTCCATGTAAAAGAACAATTGACTAAATGAACTATTCCATGTAAAAGAACAATTGACTAAATGAACTATTCTGTGTAAAAGAACAATTGACTAAATGAACTATTCCATGTAAAAGAACAATTGACTAAATGAGCTATTCCATGTAAAAGAACAATTGACTAAATGAACTATTCCGTGTAAAAGAACAATTGACTAAATGAACTATTCCGTGTAAAAGAACAATTGACTAAATTAACTATTCCGTGTAAAAGAACAATTGACTAAATGAACTATTCCGTGTAAAAGAACAATTGACTAAATGAACTATTCCGTGTAAAAGAACAATTGACTAAATGAACTATTCCGTGTAAAAGAACAATTAACTAAATGAACTATTCCGTGTAAAAGAACAATTGACTAAATTAACTATTCCATGTAAAAGAACAATTGACTAAATTAACTATTCCGTGTAAAAGAACAATTGACTAAATGAACTATTCCGTGTAAAAGAACAATTGACTAAATTAACTATTTCATGTAAAAGAACAATTGACTAAATTAACTATTCCATGTAAAAGAACAATTGACTAAATTAACTATTCCGTGTAAAAGAACAATTGACTAAATGAACTATTCCGTGTAAAAGAACAATTGACTAAATGAACTATTCCGTGTAAATGAACAATTAACTAAATGAACTATTCCGTGTAAAAGAACAATTGACTAAATGAACTATTCCATGTAAAAGAACAATTGACTAAATGAACTATTCCGTGTAAAAGAACAATTGACTAAATGAACTATTCCGTGTAAAAGAACAATTGACTAAATTAACTATTCCATATAAAAGAACAATTGACTAAATGAACTATTCCGTGTAAAAGAACAATTGACTAAATGAACTATTCCATGTAAAAGAACAATTGACTAAATGAGCTATTCCATGTAAAAGAACAATTGACTAAATGAACTATTACGTGTAAAAGAACAATTGACTAAATGAACTATTCCGTGTAAAAGAACAATTGACTAAATGAACTATTCCGTGTAAAAGAACAATTGACTAAATGAACTATTCCGTGTAAAAGAACAATTGACTAAATGAACTATTCCGTGTAAAAGAACAATTGACTAAATGAACTATTCCGTGTAAAAGAACAATTGACTAAATTAACTATTCCATGTAAAAGAACAATTGACTAAATGAACTATTCCATGTAAAAGAACAATTGACTAAATGAACTATTCCATGTAAAAGAACAATTGACTAAATGAGCTATTCCATGTAAAAGAACAATTGACTAAATGAACTATTCCGTGTAAAAGAACAATTGACTAAATGAACTATTCCGTGTAAAAGAACAATTGACTAAATGAACTATTCCGTGTAAAAGAACAATTGACTAAATGAACTATTCCGTGTAAAAGAACAATTGACTAAATGAACTATTCCGTGTAAAAGAACAATTAACTAAATGAACTATTCCGTGTAAAAGAACAATTGACTAAATGAACTATTCCATGTAAAAGAACAATTGACTAAATGAACTATTCCGTGTAAAAGAACAATGACTAAATGAACTTTTCCGTGTAAAAGAACAATTGGCTAAATGAACTATTCCATGTAAAAGAACAATTGACTAAATGAACTATTCCGTGTAAAAGAACAATTGACTAAATGAACTATCCCGTGTAAAAGAACAATTGACTAAATGAACTATTCCGTGTAAAAGAACAATTGACTAAATGAACTATTCCGTGTAAAAGAACAATCGACTAAATGAACTATTCCGTGTAAAAGAACAATTGACTAAATGAACTATTCCGTGTAAAAGAACAATTGACTAAATGAACTATTCCGTGTAAAAGAACAGTGTAAATTGAAATGATACGATGAAGTTATTGGAATACTTCAGTAAACGAAGATTTGAGTAACGATTTCAGTAAACGGAGACTTAAGCAAAGACTTCAGTAAACGGAGACTTAAGCAAAGACTTCAGTAAACGGAGACTTAAGCAAAGACTTCAGTAAACGGAGACTTAAGCAAAGACTTCAGTAAACGGAGACTTAAGCAAAGACTTCAGTAAACGGAGACTTAAGCAAAGACTTCAGTAACGGAGACTTAAGCAAATACTTCAGTAAACGGAGACTTAAGCAAAGACTTCAGTAAACGGAGACTTAAGCAAAGACTTCAGTAAACGGAGACTTAAGCAAATACTTCAGTAAACGGAGACTTAAGCAAAGACTTCAGTAAACGGAGACTTAAGCAAAGACTTCAGTAAACGGAGACTTAAGCAAATACTTCAGTAAACGGAGACTTAAGCAAATACTTCAGTAAACGGAGACTTAAGCAAAGACTTCAGTAAACGGAGACTTAAGCAAAGACTTCAGTAAACGGAGACTTAAGCAAATACTTCAGTAAACGGAGACTTAAGCAAAGACTTCAGTAAACGGAGACTTAAGCAAAGACTTCAGTAAACGGAGACTTAAGCAAAGACTTCAGTAAACGGAGACTTAAGCAAAGACTTCAGTAAACGGAAATTTAAATAAAGACTTCAGTAAAAGGAGATTTAAGCAAAGACTTCAGTAAACGAAGACTTAAGCAAAGACTTCAGAGTAAACGAAGACTTAAGCAAAGACTTCAGTAAACGGAGACTTAAGCAAAGACTTCAGTAAACGGAGACTTAAGCAAATACTTCAGTAAACGGAGACTTAAGCAAAGACTTCAGTAAACGGAAATTTAAATAAAGACTTCAGTAAAAGGAGACTTAAGCAAAGACTTCAGTAAACGAAGACTTAAGCAAAGACTTCAGAGTAAACGGAGACTTAAGCAAAGACTTCAGTAAACGTAGACTTAAACACAGACTTATTATAAACAGAAAACTTTGTTAAACGTGAAGTCTCAATTTTGGAATGACCCCAATAAACCCAAACGATTTAGTCAACGATCGGCTTCCCTGAAGATTTTCGACCAGACGCGCAAGCCTTCGTACTAACTAGGAAAAAAAGAACAATTTTGTTAAATATTTAAATTGAATTCAGCAGGTGACGGATTATCACAAACCAGCTCAAAGTATTTAGCAGCGCTGAATTTAGACAAAAATAAAGCGTCTCAAACAACCACAATGTCCTTACCTATACTTTAAATGAAAAGAAGAGTTTTAATTCTTAAATGTACAGAACAAAAAAATTGCAGAACTTAATTGCAAAACTAAAAATTAAGATAAATTTAAATATGAAAAAAATGTATATACAAATGATTTTAGTCTTGGTCTTAAATTTTTTTTCTCCATCCAGTTACATCACATAATTTCCTGCACATAATGAAATCACTCTTCTTTTACAAGAGGTCCCAAAATGAAGTACATATACCCTTCACAGTTTGGAAACCATTGCTCTACTGTCCCCAGTTAGTTGTTCAATTTCGCCGGTCAATTATCTGAATAATGAAACACAGCTCTTAAACAAAATTGAAATTCGATGTCAAAAGTCTATGTTGATTTTATTTTCCAGTGGGGGGAATTTTAAAAAAAATGAATTTAAACAATTTGATTTTACACTCGTCTTAATGTCGGTGTTATTGAGAAATAACAAAATGTCAATACAAGAGCAAGATGACAGGTGACACAGTACAGCGGCAATAATCAGTGGTGACACAGTACAGCGGCAATAATCAGTGGTGACACAGTACAGCGGCAATAATCAGTGGTGACACAGTACAGCTGCAATAATCAGTGGTGACACAGTACAGCGGCAATAATCAGTGGTGACACAGACCAGCGGCAATAATCAGTGGTGACACAGTACAGCTGCAATAATCAGTGGTGACACAGTACAGCTGCAATAATGAGTGGAGACACAGTACAGCGGCATTAATGAGTGGTGACACAGTACAGCTGCAATAATGAGTGGAGACACAGTACAGCAGCAATATTCAGTGGTGACACAGTACAGCTGCAATAATGAGTGGAGACACAGTACAGCTGCAATAATGAGTGGAGACACAGTACAGCTGCAATAATGAGTGGAGACACAGTACAGCTGCAATAATGAGTGGAGACACAGTACAGCTGCAATAATGAGTGGAGACACAGTACAGCTGCAATAATGAGTGGAGACACAGTACAGCTGCAATAATGAGTGGAGACACAGTACAGCTGCAATAATGAGTGGAGACACAGTACAGCTGCAATAATGAGTGGAGACACAGTACAGCTGCAATAATGAGTGGAGACACAGTACAGCTGCAATAATGAGTGGTGACACAGTACAGCTGCAATAATGAGTGGAGACACAGTACAGCTGCAATAATGAGTGGAGACACAGTACAGCTGCAATAATGAGTGGAGACACAGTACAGTTGCAATAATGAGTGGAGACACAGTACAGCTGCAATAATGAGTGGAGACACAGTACAGCTGCAATAATGAGTGGAGACACAGTTAAGCTGCAATAATGAGTGGAGACACAGTACAGCTTCAATAATGAGTGGAGACACAGTACAGCTGCAATAATGAGTGGAGACACAGTACAGCTGCAATAATGAGTGGTGACACAGTACAGCTGCAATAATGAGTGGAGACACAGTACAGCTGCAATAATGAGTGGAGACACAGTACAGCTGCAATAATGAGTGGAGACACAGTACAGCTGCAATAATGAGTGGTGACACAGTACAGCTGCAATAATCATTGGTGACACAGTACAGCTGCAATAATCATTGGTGACACAGTACAGCTGCAATAATCAGTTTTCATACAAGATTAATGTTATTTCAATGTATGGAATAATTACTGTTTATATATTTAATATTTTTAATATCATTTCAAAGTAAAAAAAAACTTGTCAAAGAAAAATAAAACCAAATATATTTATTTAGCTTTATCTGTTTCATTGGATTACAAAGCTAAAATTCATTGGATTATTAGATAATCTGCTTTTCAATTTTTTTATTGATATGTGGAAACGGGCAAAAAGCGCAGGTTCTCATAAATCAAGTGTTTCATCTAAGGAGGAAAACAAATATTTGAGTACTGCGACTCTAGTATTTTGACTATCCTAAGTACCTGGCGAATGAAACTGTTCATGTATTATGTTGTGCTTTTCTATGTGAAAATCAACATAGTAGAACACATTCATATGTTGAAACAATATAAAAAAAAACAAATAGCGGATCTTATCAACATAATCCATAGTAAAAAATTGAAAAAATTGCTTTAAGTGTAAAGTATCTTATTCAAAACACGGTTTTAGCCAAATGTTACTAAGGTAACGAATGTAAAAAAAATAATAACATGTTTAGTATCTTTCATTGGTGGTTTTATTATTAACTATATTTGTATATTAATTTGCAATTAAATATGATTTTTTAAAAATTCATTTAAAAATAGCATCAAACATCTATTTGATATATTTATTCAATTAAGAAATTCTTTTAGTTTGCGTGAGAAACGAGGACCACTATCCCACGTGATTAAATAGAGATTTTAAAGCCATCGCTCGTAACTTCATTTCTGTCTTTTTTTTTGCACGATGCGCACATGAGGGACGTTCCCAATTTTGAAACACGTCAAATCTTGTTACAGTGATGTTTTTAACACTTGATGATGGGCCGTTACATGTTTTTGGTAGGAATGTTTGATGATATTGTAAATAAAAATAACCCGTGATTTCTGTCTGTTGATACTTAATTTTGAGATTTATTTGCAATGTAAAAAAACAACTGTAGGTTAGTTTTTAAAATGGCCGAATTTCTGGAATATTAATCCTATCCAAACTTTCAAAGTAAAACAATGGGATACGTGTTGCTGAAATATTTCCATCATGGATTGTGGGTGGTCTTCAAACTGAACCAGTGCATCTGGCGCCCTGCACCGGTCAAATGTCTGTGCCAAAAAATAAACCTCTCGGCCCAGGCTTGACAAAAATTTCCTGACTTGATTTCTAAATGTCCACAATTCAGCTTCATGGACGGCAGGGACGGTGAGTGATGTGGACTACAAACCTTCATAAAGAGCGGCTAGAAGTTGATTGGTCTGGGCTCAGTTTCTATTAGACGACTGAATAATTGAACTTAAGTTTAAAAAACTGTATTATTTCAACACCTCTTATACGCATTTGATTGCTTCCTATATTCAACATCTGAGCTTCAAATGTGAGATAGACTTGATCGCTTTATAAATCTGCAACTATTACTTCCTTGTCATCAATTTTAACAAATTCAGAGAGTCTGTCAAATAACTGAACATTAAGTTCCAGGAAAGACCAACAAAGAATCTAAGATTTCCGTGACGTGATTGAATCTCGAAACTGTCGAAAAAATTCACACAGTTTAGCAACTCTATCTTTCGTCCAGTAAAAACAGATGATGAGATCAATAATCGAATTTCCCGGGCAAATGTTGCAAGACTGTCTGGGGCTACGGCTCTTCGTCTGTCACTAAGCTCAGAGTATATTGGTATTAACAACTATACGCCGGCAGGACGTGCAAAGTGGACAACTAAACCACACCAACCTAGCTATTGACATAACTAAACCACACCAACCTGGCTGTTGACGTAACTAAACCATATACCAACCTGGCTGTTGACGTAACTAAACCATACCAACCCAAGCTGTTGACGTAACTACACCGTACCAACCTGGCTGTTGACGTAACTAAACCATACCAACCCAAGCTGTTGACGTAACTAAACCACACCAACCTAGCTATTGACGTAACTAAACCACACCAACCTGGCTGTTGACGTAACTAAACCATACCAACCTAAGATGTTGACTTACCTAAACCATACCAACCCAAGCTGTTGACGTAACTAAACCACACCAACCTAGCTATTGACATAACTAAACCACACCAACCTGGCTGTTGACGTAACTAAACCATATACCAACCTGGCTGTTGACGTAACTACACCGTACCAACTGCGATATTGAGATCACGGAACCTTCCATACCTACACTAATGACATAACCAAACCATCATAACTACCAAACCATCATAACTACCAAACCATCATAACTACCAAACCATCATAACTACCAAACCATCATAACTACCAAACCATCATAACTACCAAACCATCATAACTGCCAAACCATCATAACTACCAAACCATCATAACTGCCAAACCATCATAACTGCCAAACCATCATAACTACCAAACCATCCCAACTTCGCTCATGACATAAACGTGTTGACTTAATGTCGATATGAGACGAGGCTGACAGTATCACTTCGTTCATCAAAATGACCGAACCTAATGCTCAGATCGTATGCGATATGATTGACGGCTTCCTTCTCTAACAATTAATTTTGAGTGCACTTTTCAGGGGAAGCTTTCAAGTAATTGGCAGATAATGGATTTCAATTTAACAAAAACCTGTGAGGTTTGGCGAGGGTTGACTCTCTGTCTTTACAGAATCAACAAAGAGTTAACACAGCTCGCGTGTGCCAAGTAAAGATAAGCAGATTTGACTACAGAATCAACAAAAAGTTAACACAGCTCGCGTGTGCCAAGTAAAGATAAGCAGATTTGACTACAGAATCAACAAAGAGTTAAAACACAGCTCGCGTGTGCCAAGTAAAGATAAGCAGATTTGACTACAGAATCAACAAAGAATTAAACACAGCTCGCAGGTGCCAAGTAAAGATAAGCAGATTTGACTACAGAATCAACAAAGAGTTAAACACAGCTCGCGTGTGCCAAGGAAAGATAAGCAGATTTGACTACAGAATCAACAAAGAGTTAACACAGCTCGCGTGTGCCAAGGAAAGATAAGCAGATTTGACTACAGAATCAACAAAGAATTAAACACAGCTCGCAGGTGCCAAGTAAAGATAAGCAGATTTGACTACAGAATCAACAAAGAGTTAACACAGCTCGCGTGTGCCAAGTAAAGATAAGCAGATTTGACTACAGAATCAACAAAGAGTTAAACACAGCTCGCGTGTCCCAAGGAAAGATAAGCAGATTTGACTACAGAATCAACAAAGAGTTAAACACAGCTCGCAGGTGCCAAGTAAAGATAAGCAGATTTGACTACAGAATCAACAAAGAGTTAACACAGCTCGCGTGTGCCAAGTAAAGATAAGCAGATTTGACTACAGAATCAACAAAGAGTTAAACACAGCTCGCGTGTGCCAAGTAAAGATAAGCAGATTTGACTACAGAATCAACAAAGAGTTAAACACAGCTCGCGTGTGCCAAGTAAAGATAAGCAGATTTGACTACAGAATCAACAAAGAGTTAAACACAGCTCGCGTGTGCCAAGTAAAGATAAGCAGATTTGACTACAGAATCAACAAAGAGTTAAACACAGCTCGCGTGTGCCAAGTAAAGATAAACAGATGTGACTACAGAATCAACAAAGAGTTAAACACAGCTCGCGTGTGCCAAGTAAAGATAAGCAGATTTGACTACAGAATCAACAAAGAATTAAACACAGCTCGCAGGTGCCAAGTAAAGATAAGCAGATTTGACTACATAATCAACAAAGAGTTAAACACAGCTCGCAGGTGCCAAGTAAAGATAAGCAGATTTGACTACAGAATCAACAAAGAGTTAAACACAGCTCGCAGGTGCCAAGTAAAGATAAGCAGATTTGACTACAGAATCAACAAAGAGTTAAACACAGCTCGCGTGTGCCAAGGAAAGATAAGCAGATGTGACCACAATCCTACACGGACTACAAAACACGAGGGTCTGACGTGTGGAAGAACTATCTGAGGACTGGCAGGTCCCATGTGACAGACAACATCAGCCAAGGTTTGTATCAGTTTAGACTTAATGTCAACATCAGTCAAAGTTTGAAGCAGTCTAGACTTACTGACAATATCAGTCAGGGTCTGTATCAGTCTAGACTTAATGACAACATCAGTCAAAGTTTGTATCAGTATAAACTTACTGACAACATCAGTCAAGGTTTGAAGCAGTCTAGACTTAATGACAACGTCAGCCATAGTTTGTATCAGTCTAGACTTAATGACAACATCAGCCATAGTTTGTATCAGTCTAGACTTAACTCTACTGAAGCTGGGCTATTTTTAGTTTTGGTATGATCAGAATTAGATAAATTCGATCGAGTAGCTGCTGTAGTTTTAGTTAAACGTAGAAGTTGATGTCAGTTAGTAGTTATGGTCACTTGGGGTAGCCGGAAAAAAAGTAAACACGCTTTTCTGGAACAACCCTCCTTTTAGGTAATGAATGGGTGAGGCTTGCAATCAGACTAAGTAAAAAGAGATCAATAAAGCAAGGTATGGGGAAGCCTGAAAAAAAAACCCAACAAAACAACGAACGTGTCGCTCTGAAGCCTTCTTCAATAAACAAACAGAACACAGGAATAATTATTGAAAATTGAAAAGCTTAGCTGACATGCAGTATCGAAAAGGCCTAATCAGAAATTCTTTTAGTGCCTTTATTTCATTGATGGAAAAATACAACCTATAATACGAGAACATTTTGAAAAAAAGTAATGCAAAATTTGTAAAGTAACAGTATGGTTATTTCTTCCACGCAATACAAAGCAGACCCACAGAGAACCCTACAGTGATTGTTTTTTCCTTCACACGCAAACACATACGGACAGAGTCATCATCAACCACTTATTGCCTGGTCTTCTGACCAGCTGTTGGGTGGACCTCTCGCTTGGAATCGGAGATAAAGGTATGGTAAGCTGGGCAGGGGGGAGCAATCTAACCAGTTAGCCTGGACACATCTCTAGATTGGAGTGGTTGTCTGCCGGACTTGTATTTGCCTGGACACGGCCCGTCTGTGATGAGATTTTTAATGAAAAGAAAATGTCAAGAGAGGAATCAGCTTTTCATACAAGCCCCTGAGATTCTGGTCCCGTGATGAGAGAAATCAGCTTTTCATACAAGCCCCCGAGATTCTGGTCCCGTGATGAGAGAGATCAGCTTTTCATACAAGCCCCTGAGATTCTGGTCCCGTGATGAGGGAATCAACTTTTCATACAAGTCCCCGAGATTCTGGTCCCGTGATGAGAGAAATCAGCTTTTCATACAAGCCCCCGAGATTCTGGTCTCGTGATGAGAGAGATCAGCTTTTCATACAAGCCCCTGAGATTCTGGTCCCGTGATGAGAGAAAACAGCTTTTCATACAAGCCCCCGAGATTCTGGTCCCGTGATGAGAGAGATCAGCTTTTCATACAAGCCCCTGAGATTCTGGTCCCGTGATGAGAGAAAACAGCTTTTCATACAAGCCCTTGAGATTCTGGTCCCGTGATGAGAGAAAACAGCTTTTCATACAAGCCCCTGAGATTCTGGTCCCATGATGAGAGGAATCAGGTTTTCATACAAGTCCTGAGATTCTGGTCCCGTGATGAAAGAAATCAACTTAGCCTTTTGTTTCTTGGTTTAATAGCAGTTGACTGTCCACACTACCCATCATGGTCTATTCCATTAATAAAGTTTTATAAAATATGTTTCTAGACTAATTAATGAGCATTACATAAATAAATAAATTAAATGGTTGTTGATGCGTTATCCTTTTGAAATACAAGTGCAAAAATGAATTCTTTCAAATTTTGGTGACAACAAGAATTTATTTTAAAATTCAATTTAAGGACTCTTTAAGAGACTTTGAATGAAATTCTGGAAGACTTCAAAAGTGTTCATCAAATTTTTGTACGAACCCCCCAAAACAAACAAACAAACTAACAAACAAACAAACAAAAAAAACAAAAAAACTGAGAAGTATTTAATGCATCAGACACTAGCATACGGCAGAGAACGGGAATTGCTTCTTTTAGGCAAGCTTTGCTCAACTTTATTTTACTATACAATAATTTATTCCACTTCTCTCCCGATTCTGGTAAATGTTTTTTTTAAATGTACTGCTAAGTCTTTAAGGAAATATTCTTATTATTATTTTCAAAGTCAATATGTAGCAATTATAAATGAATGTACCAGCAGACATATCCAAGAGAATAGTACGGAAATCTATATATATAAAAATCAAAGTATGTATGTATGTATGTATGTATGTATGTATGTATGTATGTATGCATGTCTGTTATAGCTGACTATACCATTCATTCGGTCGCCATGAAACTTTTGGAGACTTTTGAGTACGCTCCGGGGATGGAAATAGGCTACTTTTTTTCAAAATTTAACACTCATGGGGCGCCGGGGGCCCATAATGAGAATTTTTTCTTATATGAGCTATATAAAAATTAGTTTAGGGCTTAGCTGCTTGGAAAATGAATGGATCTTGACCAAACTTGGTACATAACAACTTGATAGCCAACATTAAAGTACCATATGGCATTGAACACCTAATGTCCGTTCCTTCGGGGCCGGGGGCCCAAAATCTTTTTTTTTGTAAGCGTTAAATACTTTATTCCCGGTATGATTTACACGATCTTGAAAAGCATTGACTAATATATCTATCATGATCCAGATTGAAATGAACAGGTATTTTAAAGTTAATTTCTTGCACCGATTGGGCCCGGGGGCCCTTAATGTTGTTTTTTCTAATCTTATATCTATATATATATAAAATCAAAGTATGTATGTATGTATGTATGCATGTCTTTGTATAGCTGACTAAACCATTCATCCGATCGCCATGAAACTTTTGGAGACTTTTGAGTACGCTCCTGGGATGGTCACTGGCTACTTTTTTTTCAAAATTTAACCCTCATGGGGCGCCGGGGGCCCATAAAATGATTTATTTTCTTATATATGAGCTATATAAAAATTAGTTTAAGCGTTAGCTATTAGGTAAATTGATGGATCTTAACCAAACTTTGTATATAACAACTTGGTAGCCAATATAGAAATACTAAAGGGACTAATTTCCTAATGTCCATTTCTTCGGGACTGGGGGCCCAAAATGTCTTATTTCATAAACGTTTAATATTTTATTCCCCATTCAATTATTAAAGATCTTGAAAAATATAGATAAATATATCCACAATGAAATTGATTGAAATAAACAGGCGTTTTGAACTTGACATCTTGCACTAAATGGGCCCTGGGGCCCTTAATGTCGTTTTTTGCTTTTATGAGCTATATAAAAATGAGTTTATGCGTTAACTACTGAGTAAATGAATGGATCTTAACCAAACTTGGTATATAAAAACTTGGTAGCCCATATTAAAATAACAAAGGGCACTGCACTTCTAATTTTTAATTGTTCAGGGCCGGGGGCCCCAAATGTATTTTTTCGTATGTGTTTGAGATATTATTTCCCATTCTATTTTAACGATCTTAAGAAATATATCAATGATGAGACTGAATTAAAATGAACAGCATTTTGAAATTTACATCTTACATCGAATGGGCCGGGGGCCCCAAATGTCTTTTTTTTGTGTATACTCTAAGATATTATTTCCCACTCAGTTTTTAACGATCTTGAGAAATATATCCATGATTAAAATGAATTTAAATGAACATGTTTTCAAAATGTACATCTTGAATTGAACGGGCCTGGGAGCCCCTTAATGTAGTTTTCCTTATATCTACATATATATAAAAATTAGTTTAGGTGTTAGATAATGAGAAAATAAATGGATTTTGACCAAACGCGGTATATAAAAACTTAAAAGCCTATATTAAATTTCGATAGGGCACTGATCTCATAATGTCCATTTCATCGGGGCTAGGGGCCCTAAATGTGTTTTTACTAAATTTTTAATATTGTATTCCCCATTCAATTTTACACGATATTGAGAAATATAGATACATATATTTATATTTTTGTTATGAAATTGATTGAAATGAACAGATTTTCGAACTTCATATTTTAAACTGATGGGCCTGGTGACCCTTAATGTAATTTATTTTTTATCTATATATATTCCTTTTTACTGAGATCGTTGCAACGCACGACGGGTCTGCTAGTGTACAATAAATCTGCTGGTTGCAAAGAGTGATGATACTAAACAACTTTTTAAAAATAATTCATAAAAATTTCAATTTATTTTACAGATTTTTAATGAGTTGTTCAACAATGAAGACACTATAGTGGGTTTGAAAAATATTTTTGATAAAACGTTGTTCCCTTTGTTTGTTTTCTTTTCATCAAGTAGGGATATTATTTGTTTTTGCATAGATGCAAGTTTTCTATTTTAGAACAGGGACATCTGTGTGTACTGCATAGTGCAAGGGACGTCTAGGTGTATCACATTAGTGCAAGGACGTCTATGTGTATCACATTAATTGAAGGAAGTCTATGTGTATCATATTAGTGGATCGACTAAAAAAATATTTCATTTAACTGCCGTCCGTTTCTGTTCAATCATCCACAACTATAAACCATCCATGTTTTCTGTTCAAATCATCCACAACTATAAACCATCCATGTTTTCTGTTCAAATCATCCACAACTATAAACCATCCATGTTCTGAGCAACATCATCCACAACTATAAACCATCCATGTTTTCTGTTCAACTCATCCACAACTATAAACCATCCATGTTTTCTGTTCAACTCATCCACAACATATATAAACCATCAATGTTTTCTGTTCAACTCCTCCACAACTATAAACCATCACATGTTTTCGCCATTCAGCTCAAGTGTTTTTCTACGTCCATAAAAAAAACACGTACGTTGTATACATTAAACGAAAGAAAAAAAAACACAAACACATTCAAAATGAGAAGTGGAAGACATTACAAATTTCCTAAGCAATACTTTCCCCTTAATTGACAGATATAAGTTGGCGAAGCAAAATGACACTTCAATATATTTGGTTACGTTCGATTCAGTCAATTTTCGTCATGTATGTACAGAAATCAGTGCTTCGCCAATCTTTCTTTATCACTTAAATGCATTTCTAAGTCGTAAATAAACAGCAAGATTAACAATTTAATTTAAGTTGCTAAATATTTAAGTATTTTGTATCAATAATGACTATCCCGACTAACATAGTCACAGCCGTAGAGAAAAGCGAGAGAAATGCTACGGCTAGGGGCTGAACTTGACATGTAAGATTCTGAATACGAAACGAAATTTTTACTACAGACATTTTACATGCATTCAAATGGGTGGAATAGTTTTGGCTCTAAAAATTAAACAAAAGTTTCGATAAAAAAAATCTCAATGATTTTGTATGACAAAGAATGAAACATTCACAATGTATGATAGCCTGCTTCGTTGAGGCCCGCACGGAGACTACACGCTTAAAAGGCGAATGGGAGCTTTTCCATGATGCACTTTTTTTGGGTTTTCCCCAAAACAAATGATTACCTCCAGGGTCTCCCCAGGGAGCACTGTTTGAAATTTCACATCGCCGCACTCCAACTTCATTAAGACGGGGATCCATCTCAGAAATCAATTCATAACACAAGATACAAACAAGAAAATTATTTCTTAAAACGTCTTCGATAGAAATATTTCGTCGCCTGTTGATAATTTTACTAAAAACTTTTGTTGTCTCTGCAATTTCTCAGCTGTGTTATTAAGTGTTTTTACCAATTTCATTTCTATGTCTACTCTACCTATTGACTTTCTTTCCAGTTTTTAGGCTGCCCATTCTCATGCCATACGCAGAGACTACAATTTCTGTAAACCTTCGCACAAATAAAGTTTAAACACTGTCTGTTAAACGTTTTCATTAGTTCACATTTCGTACGATGCAGTTTCCTATGTCTCATTTGATAAACTGAATTCTGAAATATTGTGTTGATGTTCTCTCAGAGACGCCAACAAACTAAAGTCAACTAATTCGACAAGTTAAATATGTATACATCTCCACACCGGAGTAGCCTGGTATAGAAATTTGTGATAATAGTTTATTTATCGGTATACGACTGCAAGGGTTCTTGAATTAAGGATGATCTAATCACATGATGTAAACCATAGCGAAGTGTAATTAATAAACATTGCTGTAACAGAAATGAATAATGAATGATGAATAAATAAACATTACTGTCTAGAAATAACCCCTAATATCTGACCCTAACGTTTGAATAATTAGTAATTTATCACAAGCTTCCGTGAAGAGAAAGAGAATAACTGATCAATACATACAATTCTTGAAAGAATGAAATAATTTATGGTGTAATATGATGTCAATAGTAAGCAGATAAACGTAGACAACTCCGTGAATGAGAAGCTAGAAACAGCGCAAGTGTTTTTGGTGCGTAATATTTTTGTTTTTAAATTTGATTTACCCCATACCTTAATTCAAATTAGATGTAGTAAGATGCGCTGTAAAAATGGATGAAACAACTGAACATCAACATGGATAATGGACGTTTAGCAAGGGTGCACGCTTACCAGGTGTTGGAAGGGTTTAGTTCTTTTCATTCGTAGTAATGTGTGACAATTAAATTCATGTTTTAGACGAGAAAGTTAAGCACATGGGAGCTCAGGCTATCCCGCCACCACTGTGTTATGAGCTACGGATAGTAACATTAGGATGAATGATGGAGAATTCAAGACTTTTAGAAGATTGAGTCGTTAT
This sequence comes from Ampullaceana balthica, assembly GCA_944989445.1. NCBI lineage: Eukaryota > Metazoa > Mollusca > Gastropoda > Lymnaeidae > Ampullaceana > Ampullaceana balthica. Next base: position 399,153 of record CALYLW010000901.1, on the reverse strand, counting down.
CAGGGAATGATATTGAATGAGTCACTGACTTCAGGGAATGATAATGAATGAGTCACTGACTTCAGGGAAGGATATGAATGAGTCACTGACTTCAGGGAATGTAATTGAATATTAGCAGCTTTATCCACAATTTAGCAGCTTTGTCCACAATTTTAGCAGCTTTGTCCCACAATTTTAACAGCTTTATCCACCAATTTTAGCAGCTTTGTCCGGACACCTGCCCCAGCTTGGTATGACATTAGGTATAAAATGTACTTCTTTTTTTCTTCTTTCTATTTAATTTCTTCTGGTGAATACTATAGGGTGGAATGGGCTTGTAACAATTTTCAATTAAATTTATTGTAAATATTATTCTGTGTGCACATTCCCCGACGGGTCATAGATTTCATCAATGATAATCAGTTGTTGAACTGATCGCTGTTCACTGTCCGTCAACTATTGACAGCGGCTCTCGATACATCGATTTTCAATTGGAATTTTATAATTGTTTTTCATTAAATAACTAAACTTCAAAAGATGAAAAGGAAAATGTTTACTGTAATTAATATTTACAGCCAGTTTGCTCGGTACTAAGTTAATAGCTGGCTATTTCTGATAGCTGGCTATTTCTGATAGATGGCTATTTCTGATAGATGGCTATTTCTGATAGCTGGCTATTTCTGATAGATGGCTATTTCTGATAGATGGCTATTTCTGATAGCTGGCTATTTCTGATAGCTGGCTATTTCTGATAGCTGGCTATTTCTGATAGCTGGCTATTTCTGACTCATGATAATTAAAGTAAGATAAATAGATAGCCGGTATTGTCATTTAAATAAGGTCAGAGACTGATAATGATAATTGGATAAATAGAATGTACGAAATGAGAATGATAATCAAGATAGAAATGAAATTTTGCTATTCAATCTTAATGTGATGTATACCTAGATTAGTTTATAAGAAAATGATTGAATTATAGAAATCTAATTTATATTAAGTAGAACTGCATGCGGCCAGATTGGTCGATGTTTTTTAAAAGTTATTTTAAAATGAAAAACTTCCTTGAGGGCTTTAGCTAGTGATAGTGATATACCTCAGTCGAAAAACGTGTTACACAAAACAAAGTCTTATGTTTTGGGTGGGTTGATTGGGACACGATCATCAGTCAGACCATCATTAATGTGGCACATCATAATGGTCTCCATGACATTGTTTAACATCTGATTTGTGGCGAATCCATGATGCGCATTTAATTTGTGTTTAAATAATCTGACATCTTTTCTCTTACCAAATGTTTATGAGCTTATATATAATGCATTACGATAAGAAACGACAACTAAAAAAAAATTAACACAAGAAACTTTCTTAAATAGATGAGGCCCCAACTGCAGTGAGGAATGTAGATTCTCGCATGAAAAAGCCGAAAATAATTTTTTAGTCACAAACTATCAGGAGGACTCAGAACTTTTGTGTTAGTTGTATCAAATTTATATATATCACATTAAATCCACAATCGATCACAATATATAATCAATAAAAATGACTGCTTAGTTTGTGACTCTAATATTTTCTGCTTTTACATGGGAGTGTGGTTCATTTTATTTTCTACTTCTACGCGCTATCAAAACAAAGATTTGTAAAACTTAATTTCATGCATGAAAACTTTAAAACTCATTAAACAACCCCTACAAAACAAAGCTTTTGACTGTAAATCACTTATATATGAGACAATAAGTAAAAAGTCAATGATCATGCATATAACGCGACAAACATTTACAGACTGAGATTGCACTTAACTCCCTCTACTGTAATAAAAACGGAGGGGGAGGGAAAAGGTCTGATCACGATGGCTGTAACTCAGGTGACTAGTTACTATAGATGAATAAACTAAAAATGCATTAATTTAATTACGGTACATTCGATCGATATGAAACTTTAATAGCTTAATCCTCCCCACAAGCCAAACCTAATGTCAAAATTTTCAGCACTCTAGCAAGTCAGAAAACAATGCGTTTTGAAAAAGTTGACGACAGACCCAGCGAAGCGTGCACGAGTTAATAGGATAGGGGCTCAATAAATAAATATACAATTTTCATGCTGAGAAAATGCATTAAACTTCAATTATCTAACTTTTGTAATAAATAATTTCAAATGTTACTATTGAATTTATTTTTTTAAAAATATTGTGAAAATGTGAATAAAAAAGGTTCAGTATTTGATCACCAAATTATCAATCAAACATTCAATGAGTCCGCAGATGTAACAACATCAGTACATTAATGAACATATCTATCAATCGATCAAAATTTACTGTAAAATAACATACAATTAATAGATGTAACCATAAATCAATCAATTGTTAACCACACCCATTCATCCATCAGTAAATTCAACAATTTCACAATCTAATATTGATGGTACAATCAATCCATACAGAAATTGATTGTCCAATCAATCAATAAATCGATAAACCAATAAATCGATCAATCGATTCATAATCACTTGGTCCACGTGTGCTCAGAGCTTTAGTAAAGAACATGAGCAGACGGCGCGTCGGACTGATCGATCCATTTTTTCTTCCCGATCACCTCTTTCCATCCGATCGGGATTTGATAATGATCTTTTCATCGATTAGATTTGCTCAACACGGTGCTGGGAGATGTTTGAACACGAAGCTGAGTACGTGGGAACAAATGTCAGCTACGGAAAACTCGGGGGGAGGGGAGGGGGCGGGGGGGGCGCGGCATTTCGTCAAACTCAAGATTGTAATAGGGCTGATGTTGTCAGGTGGGACTTTTGGACGTGGGGTGTCAGAATGGAATGATTGGGGCGTCAGTGTGGGTTGATTGAGGCGTGGGCGTCAGTGTGGGTTGACTTGGAGGCGCTGTGGGTGAGTCAGTGTGGGTTGATTGAGGCGTGGGGCGTCAGTGTGGGTTGATTGGGGTCGTGGGGAGTCAGTGTGGGTTGAATGAGGCGTGGGGCGTCAGTGGGGGTTGATTTGGGCGTGGGGAGTCAGTGTGGGTTGATTGAGGCGTGGGGCGTCAGTGTGGGTTGATTGGGGCGTGGTGGAGTCAGTGTGGGTTGATTGAGGCGTGGGGCGTCAGTGTGGGTTGATTGGGGCGTGGGGTGTCAGTGTGGTTGATTGGGGCTGGGTGCGTCAGGTGGGTGATTGGGGCGTGGGGCAGTCAGTGTGGTATTGATTGTTATGCAGTGTTAAAATGACTACAGCCTACACACAGAAATACAAATGTTACGACAGCGTTGTCAACACAATTCTATGTTTATAGATCGTGACAAGTGGGCCGATTATTATAAAAAAATAAAACAACGTTTCCTGCACTCTCATAGAAAAAAAACTATGAGAGGCGTCGGTTTGGTTGTTATGTAGTGTCATGTGTCGTTAAGCAGGCATACGTGAGAACCTTTAGGTCAGTCAGGGGAGTAAGTAGTCTAGTGTCACATCAACATTTGTAAGTAGAAAGAAGCATTCTATATGGGCGATGGTCCTTCCTCAAAATAAATAATAAAAATTTAATTGTAAGTTTCAAACCCAAACTCAAAAGAAAGTTTTAGAAAGCAGTTTAAAAAAAAGGAAACCAATAATAACTTTCGCCTACACGAAATTCAAATCTTTGTTTACGCGTGGCACTCTACTCAATTTGCAAACAGTATGTCATTGCGTAATTAAAAAAGAAGACATTTTCAATAATTCTTTAAATATTTATTTTACGGACGCACTTTCTCATACAATTTTTTCCATAAATGTTATACAATATAGTCTATGCTATCTACTATTTTGTGTGATTAGACTTTTCATCGTTATTTTTTAATAAATTTTATTTTCAAAACTAAAATATTTCTGTCCTAAGTAACATTCAATGACCATAAAAACTGAAGAAAAAGAAAGAAGAAGACGATATTGGCGGGTATGGTGGGGTGTGTTCAGCCTAAACATGTCGTCAGTTCGAGGCCTTTAACAGTTAGCCGCTGGGGCCCAGTTAAAAAGGTTAGCGGTTTTTGTTTTGTTTTTTATGTGTGTCCCATAACCTTGTGGCGTAGGGGGTTCTGTTTCCATTGTAACTTCTCGGGGCTTGGTAGACCTGGCGGCGCCCATACTCCTTCCAGGTCAGCGGAGGACTTTATAACAATAGTCATTCACCAACATTTTTTATTGTGGCTTTTAACGTGGGCTAGATCCCATGCCCCTCAGCTTGTGAGGCGAGCGCACTATTGACGTCGATACCCAGCCGGTTGGGGCCCAGTCAAACAGGTTAGCTAATTTTGGGCCCAGTTAAACATGTAGTCTAATTTGGGCACAGTTAACGGTTAGCCGGTTTGAGGCAGATTTATACATAAATCACAAGTTGTGTTCAACCGACAGGACAGTGAGGGCTTTCAGTTAAAGGCGGACAGAACTAATCCTACTATAAGCACATGTGGAAAACTCAAGTCAAAGGATTTCAGAGTCGCATTTCGTTCACGCGTCAAATTTTTAAACATCAACTTTTCGATTCTCAATAACATTTTTATTCCTTTGAAACATAGAACTCAAAAAAACACTTACCCGAGGCAAGAGGCAAGACAACTATTTAGCAAATGTTTCAGCAAATTTCTTCCACCGCCGGTACAAACATCGACCCGTACGCAATCATGCATGGGCCCCCCGGCGCAACAACGCCGCAGGTAACACTGCATGAGCACCGAGGCCACACGAGCACTTCAATCGCACCGCCCGTGAGATCTTGTAACTGCCGTCTAGTGAGATGGTCATAGTGCATCACGTGCAGAGATGCAGGGCGTTACGCGTTGTGTGTGTGTCGCTCCATTGCAGGTCCCGAGAAAATTCACCGCCGTGACCCAACCGTCCACTTTTCTCTCATCCACCCTTGTCAAGCCGCACATTTTCAGTACTATACTGGCTGACTACGTCCGGAGATCCTCTGGAATATTAATCTCTACAGTACTGATGTGTCAAGGGTGCATATGAGCGCTCATTTCGATGTGTCGTAGTGGCATCTGAGACCTCATTGTGTGTACGCGACTATGTACATACTGACATTTATACTGTCCGGCTCTGTATGCGACCACTCATGTACATTGTGATATGGTGTGTAGTGGATATGTTACACTGAGCTCTTACCAGTGGGTGTCTGTATGCGATGGACCCCACTATGTCCATGTGTATTATATTGCGACTACTACGTGAAAGGTGTGCGTATATATGGCAGACACACAATTGAAGAGTAATATGTGCAGGCTGAATACATATGCGCCTCTACATGTACAAACTTATATTATGTTTAGTTGTTGGAGATACTAACAACATTCTCAATCTGTCTAATATGTACGGACTGATTGGCTTGTGTGTACATGCTGGGTCCTTAAGGAACTAGATCGACCGCGGCGTAGCATCTACGACGCAGACTTGCTCTCTACTGCTCGTGCGAAGAACGGGAGCGTGAGAACGGCACCAACACAACACCAAGACCATCACAAAAAATGCGACAGTGTAACGTCGAGACCTCGACGCTATTGTTGGTCTCATACCATGCTCGCACATGGAGGTTAGTCTACCTGCACTACCTTGCACCACCCCTAGCTTGCAACAATACACTGAGTTTGGTCGACCCTGTGCGGGGTCATCGTCTATGCTTATTTGCATCGTCTAATGCTTGTTCCGTTACATTAATATGAAGGTAGATATAAATCGACTGAGATGATGAGGCAAGTGCAGTTTAAAGGAGCGCGATTAAGTCATTACTTTTTAAGTTGAACTACAATTTTCAAACCCTGATAGCACTAGTCCACATTCTATCAACTACTTCTCATCTTATGTTGTTTTTGTTCTCACCTGACTTGGCGGTAAATTAATTTTTTATCAACATACTTTACCTTCTTTAACACAAGCTGCACACGTTTCTATTGATGCAAGCGACAGAAGGGTACGTAGAAATGTGGTATACAAACGGCAGATCAAACCTATCTTTTGGTGCTGGTTTACAAGACTGTGTATCATCTCTAACTCTTGGTGCTGTGGTGCTGTGTGTGGTGTGCTGCTTGGTGGTGTGGTGCTGTGGTGGTGTCGGTGCTGATGGTGGTGTGGATGCTGTGTGTGTTGTAGGTGCTGTAGTTGCTGTGGTGCTGTGGTGGTGTGGGGCTGCTGGTGTGGTGTGTGTCTGTGGTGCTGTAAACACTATTAGACATGGTACGGTGCAAATCTCAGTTGGCACATCCATCAGAAACACATACCCTCAGTTAACACCTCCACAGTTAAACACCATCCATGTAACCCCAACCAGTTAAACACCCTCCCGTTCATCACCATCCAGTTCAACACCATACCATGTTAAATCACCATCACAGTATTCACACACCATCCAATTAACACCATCCTCGTTACATCACCATCCCGTTACATTCACATCCAGTTAAACACCATCAAGTTAATATTAAACACATCCAGTTAACCACGTATCCATACAGATCACCCCATACTCTCTATATATTGCGACATCCATCTCAGTTCAAAACCTCCATCTAGTTATACATATACCTCAGTGGGCGCATTCATCCAGTTTCACACATCCACCTTCACGTTAAACCACATTACATACCAGTTCACCACTCCGATCCGTTAGACCACCTTCAATTCATTTCGGCCACATTTCTTCCACTAGATCAACGACCTGACCAGTGTATCACCCGTTCTTCCTCACAGACCACCCATTGATTACGCTTGGCTTCATTCTCACTTATCTTATATGACCGCTCATGCCCTCACTTATCGCTACGGAACAACGTGATGTCACGTTAACTCATGTCCTCAAACCAGTCTCCAGATTCCTGGTAGACCAGCTCAGGTGGGTACTTTAACATGTCAAGTCACTCCAGAATGAGAAGAGACAACATGTTATTATGCTCAAAACATCTCCCACTTCCTGAATCTGCACACATCGCCTTCCTGCTGTTACGTGTACGCGATTTTGCTGTATTTTAGTAGACGCACTTGTCGCGTTTTCCTAAGCTCCTTGGCTGGTATCAGATTTTGGTTCAGCTACTTCCATTTGTGGAATATAGCTCATAACACAAAAAACAGACGTGTTTTTCTGTCTATCCTTAACTGCCTGGGTTATTGTCCACTGGCAATCCTTTAATGATGGACTACTTCAGTGCAACGCTATTGGTGTAAGGCGCTGGTTGTGGTTCATAGTCACGCATCTGCGACTGCCAGCGGGTGGACTGCTCAGATAGGTCACTGCGAGTCTGATCCAGCCTGGGCTTAAAGAGGTCAATACCACTGCCCAACAAGTGTGTACATAAGGTCACCTAATCCTTGCCGACCAAACCGGCTTACATAGGGTTAATACACTGACCAACATCTGTGTCCTAAGGTCAATATCACTGACACCCCTGCTACACATCGGTCAATAACCACTACACACACTGATGACCTCCGGTCTACTATCACTGACTACACGCTGCTCACCTCAGGTCATACACTGCCTATCACCCTGCTCACATAGGTGTTACTACATACTGTCACACCTGTCCTATACGGTCACTAACCCTGACCAACACACTGCATCCCATAGGTCCATACCACTGACCAACTTCGCTCACTCCAGGTCACATATATAGCTGACCAACACTGCTCACCTCATGGTCTCTCCTCTGACCTACACCTGCTACATAAGGTCAATACCTGACTAAACACCTGCTCACATCCGGTCTACTACCCTGATCAATACACTGCTCACAAAGATCAATAACAAATGACCCACTGCCATCTCATAAGGTCACGAGTCCTCTACTGTACCAAACTTGGGCTTACAGAAGAGCGATCCACACCGCTCATCAGATCTACCATCTTCTGGGAGAAAGATGACTAGCGTCAATAGTTACTGCCCTGATAGACATTGAAGAACTATTATTGTACTTTTTTGTCCCACAAGTCATATCAACAGCCGCCACCAGGGTTGAGTGTCATACACGATCGTTTCCATGCAGTCATGGTGCCAGGTAGCCGCTTTGTGTACGTTGTTATAACCCATCTACGTGACGTCGCTTTATGTATATGTGCGTTGGCCCCAACTGTCTGTGCTCTATGACTTATATGAGCTAACAATCACGTAGCGGCCACTGAAGCTGAGTCCTACACCCCACATATCGAAGACCATCATCTCTCAGTTACTCTTATCACTCGGACATTGTGTTTATTTCTAGTTGCATTCGATATTTTCACATGCGAGTTGCGAGAGTTTAACGGGCCTCACAATACACCCACAATACCAGGCGTGCAAGTACGCGGTGTAATCCCTATGAGAACGATTCCGGAATGCTCCCTCGGTGTTTAAGATGGTCTGTGCGAGGATATGTTCAGGGCTTAGACAGCGAGGGCGTTCGTGACGCGCGAGGCCAGATGCCCAATGCCTCAGCGGGGCCCCCTTGATCAGATCAATCTTGCGACAGTCAGTAGAGCATCTCTGCGGCTCTTATAGTTCTACCATATCTTGTCTTCCGTCATAAAACGCTGGGCCACCTCAGTGCACGGGGCTGGGAGCGCTTGCAGCTGCTCACCAGGCGCTCCTGGGTGATAACGGGTGCACTTGAATAATTCCCTCACGCACCGGGTTGCAGATTTGAACGCGATTTAATATGTGAACTAGAAAATAACAAATGGTTTGAACATGAAGGTCATTTCTTGCAAACAAAAGAAAACCACGAGGTATACATAAACGTTCAGTCTCAAATTCAACAAGTTTTTATAGTAATATAAAGACCTTTTCAACTTGAGAGGTGATAAGCACTAGTTTATCCACTTCATAGAATGGTCTTAGATAAAGGAACATTTCTGATTTAGTTTGGATCAATTACAGATTATTGTTAAATACTTGAAACTCACTTCTATGATTCTTCTAAGAACACTCCGTCCACCACAAAGTACACATATAAATTCTACAATAAAAAAAGAGTGTATTTAAAAATAATCATCACGCCTTGTTGAATACTGTAAAATATTATATCTAATCTATTATGCTGATGATTCAGAAATACTATAATTTATTTGTAAAATAAGAGCTTCTTTGTCTTAAGTGTTGTCTTGTTCTAAACGTTTTTCTGATTTCTTACAAAGTTTCAGGTTTTCCTGACAAAGTTTCTCATGTCCTTACTCAGTTTCTCATGTACCTTACAAAAGTTTATTATGTCTCTTACAAAAGTTTCTCATGTCCTTACACAGTTTCTCATGTCCTTTCATGCTTCTCTGTCCTGTACAAAGTTTATAATATCCTTACAAAGTTTCTCATGTCCCTTACAAAGTTTCTAATGTCCTACAAAGTTTCTCATGTCATTACAAAGTTTCTCATGTCCTACAAAGTTTCTCATGTCCTTACAAAGAACCTCATGTCCTTACAAAGAACCTCATGCCCTAACGTGTTTTCTCATGCCCTAACTGTTTCTCATGCCCTAACTGTTTCTCATGCCCTACTGTTTCTCATGCCCTAACTGTTTTCTCCATGCCCTAATGTTTCTCATGCCCTAACTGTTTCTCATGCCCTAAACGTATTTCTGTTGCCCTAACGTGTTCTCATGCCCTAACGTGTTTATTATGCCTTAACTGTTCTCATGCCCTAACCCTGTTTCTCATGCCCTTAAACGTGTTTCTCATGCCCTAACGTGTTTCTCATACCCTAACGTGTTTCTCATGCCCTACGTGTTTATTATGCCTTAACTGTTTCTCATGCCCTAACGTGTTTCTCATGCCCTAACGTGTTTCTCATGCCCTAACGTGTTTCTCTCATGCCCTACGTGTTTCTCATGCCCTAAGTGTTTCTCATGCCCTAACGTGTTTCTCATGTCCTAACGTGTTTCTCATGCTCTACGTGTTTCCATGCCCTAACGTGTTTCTCATGCCTAACGTGTTTTTATGCCTTAACTGTTTCTCATGCACTAGACGTGTTTCTCTCATGCCCTAACGTGTTTCTCATGCCCTAACGTTGTTTCTCATGCCCTAACGTGTTTCATGCCCTAACGTGTTTCTCATGCCCTAACGTGTTTCTCAGTCCTAACGGTGTTTCCATGCCCTAACGTGTTTTCATGCCCTAAACGTGTTTCTCATGCCCTAACTGTTTCTCATGCCCTAACTGTTTCTCATGCCCTAACTGTTTCTCAGCCTAACTATTTATCATGCCCTAACGTGTTTCTCATGCCATAACGTGTTTCTCATGCCTAACGTGTTTCTCATGCACTAACGTGTTTTCATGCTCTAAGTGTTTTCATGCCCTAACGTGTTTCTCTTGGCCTAACTGTTTCGCATGCCCTAACTGTTTCTCATGCCTAACTGTTTCTCATGCCCTAACTGTATGCCCTAACTGTTTTTCATGCCTAACTGTTCTCATACCTAACGTGTTTCTCTTGCCCTAACGTGTTCCTCAGGCACTAACTGTTTTCATGCCATAACTGTTTCTCATGCCCTAACTATTTCTCATGCCCTAACGTGTTTCTCATGCCCTATTGTGTTTCTCATGCCTAACGTGTTTTCTATGCCCTAACGTGTTCTCATGCCATACGTGTTTCTCATGCCCTAACGTGTTTCTCATGCCTATCGTTTTCTCATGCCCTAACGTGTTTCTCATGCCCTAACTGTTTCTCATGCCCTAACTGTTTTCTCATGCCCTAACGTGTTTCTCATGCCCTAACGTGTTTCTCTCATTCAAAATTGTTTTCTGCACACGCATTAAAACCTCACTTGATTAGTTGCAGACATTTAGCTATGGCCTTAAAAAGTAGTCCCTTATAATCATTTATCGGCATCTACTACATAAATACTGGTGTTCTGAAAATTATTATAAGCGAGACGATGGTGCTATGCCCCGATATTTGACAGTATTCTGATACAAATTATTCAATGTGACGCAGTTTTTTTTACACAAATATACAATGTGACAGTGCATTTTGAAGCAGTATTTTGACACACTGGTAAGATCAGATGTTGGATTCTGTCAGAAGGAGGTTAGAATCAAAGGGTGATATATTTGTTAACCTTTTCTTTTGTCAGTGTTTATAGTTGACTATGTGGACTGGGAAAAGCCACCCACGATTTCAGAGAGCTTAACTACTGGTAATACATATCCTTGCTATACACTGCGGTGTTTTTTATTTACGGCATACGGTTTCGTTGGTGACAAGAGTTTGTGCGTAGTTCGTCTCATTGGCTCAGATATTTCTTAATGAGAAGTGATTGCGTCATCTGAAATAGTTTTAGTTTCAGGTTAGGGAGCACCACCCTCATTCCAAAGTGCTAGATGTTTAACTATAAGGCGTAGTGTTCCCAAAAAGTGGGCGAAATTTAAAAAAAGGTCATTAAAAGCACAAAAACACACAAAAATCACACACATGCACAAAAATACGCGCACATACACACACTCACACATATAATTTATAAATACATTTTAATTGATTTGTCGCTGAAAATTTTATGTTATGTTTATTATGACAAATAAAAAATCTTATCTTAGAATAATATTTTAGCAGATTTTTTCAGCCCATTAAATGTCCATGATTTCGTTTAATCTGCTTTGTATCATGGTTTTGATAATGTTGTTGGTATACTGGTTTCTTCTGGTAACCCATTTTAATACCTAGTGTGCTGGAAGGTAGAAGGAAAATGTGTAGTTGACTGAATATATATGAAAGAAGACTACAAATCATGAGTTTTTATCCTTTGTCGATCTGAGGGTTGTTTTAGATTACTTTTGTGTTGTGTTTTTAAATTAGAACTTAAGTTTCTTTATTGTTAATCTTCTGCCGCTGTTAGTAGTATATACTCTTGTGTTTCTATAGTGTTTAACTAATGAAAATAATCTTGTATTTAGAGAATAGCAAACAGTAAAAGAGTTAATCTTGAAGCCTTTTTTGAATTTATTTCACTTTATCTTGGTTTGAATTAGTGTTGATATACGTTTAATACGTTTGTTCAGTTACTGGTACACGTACATGTTTGTAGGTTCAAATATTTGTTCAGTTACTGGTACACGTACATGTTTTAGAAAGCACAATATTACTACAATGTTTAGGTCTTAAAAATTACAATACTGCATCATCTTCTGGTCTTAGAGACCACTGTAATGATCCATCAAGTAGTCTTAGAGACCACTGTAATGATCCATCTAGTAGGTCTTAGAGACGACTGATTTAGTCATCTAGTAGGTCTTAGAGACCACTGTAATGATCCATCTAGTAGGTCTTAGAGACGACTGATTTAGTCCATCTAGTAGGTCTTAGAGACCACTGTAATGATCATCTAGTAGGTCTTAGAGACGATGATTAGTCCATCTAGTAGGTCTTAGAGACCACTGTAATGATCCATCTAGTAGGTCTTAGAGACGACTGATTTAGTCCATCTAGTAGTCTTAGAGACCACTTGTAATGATCCATCTAGTAGGTCTTAGAGACCACTGTAATGATCCATCTAGTAGGTCTTAGAGACGAACTGATTTAGTCATCTAGTGAGTCTAGTCCATCTCTCTCTCTCTTTCTCTCTTTGACTGCTGGCTTATGTGTGTTTTCTTCCAACCACCACCCTCGCCCTTGGTCGTCTTGAACAGCGCAGAGATTGTTGACAATAAGTGTATCAGTTATATATGATGTTACTCGTAAGTCGTGAAGTCTACATAACGATCGTTGTAACGTCTCATGAACGCAGACGTATCTCGCGCCATCTTAATGAAACATCTTTCAGCGGAGTTTTGTTAGGAACCTTGGGGTAAATTAGTCGGGCTACGTGCAGGAGGTGCGGGTGAACAGAGTTGGTAGATGGTAGCTGATGAGTTAGTGGGGCATTGGTAGTATGATAGGGCAGTGGGCATGAGTGTATGATGGGGCAGTGGGTGCATGAGTAGTATGATGGAGGCATTGGTAGTATGATGGGGCTTTGTAGTATGATGGGGTAGTGGGACATGAGTAGCACAGTATCTATCTGTCTCTAGTCCGACTTCTATCCTGTACTTCTATCCGTACTTCTATCCAGTACTTCTATCCAGTACTTCTATCCAGTACTTCGTATCGCTGTACTTCTATCCTGAGTACTTCGATCCAGTACCTGTGTTTAATATAAAACTAGATAAACTTTAAGGTTCGGAAAAAATTTATAGTGAAAAATCTAACTTTGATAAATGTGATATGCATTGGCTGGAAATCATGTTACAATAATTCAATGGACTTTAAATAAAAGTTTGATTTGAAAAAAGAATTGAATTAATATTAACTTTATAAAATATGCCATTGACATAATTATGATACTGATACATAAGCTTTAAATAAATATGATCTTTGTTAGTTTGATGATGTGCGAGGTTCAAAGGCGCAAGATTGAGGGGGTGCTATGTTGATGGGATGCTAGTAAGCACTAGAGGAAAATGAGATGATCGTAGAGGGACTTATTAAATTAATTACATCTATAGAATATCGAGATGTTATTAGGATTAGTGTATCTAATGTTGGTGCTGTCGCTATTGAAACAACAGGAATGTAACAATTTTGAGGGACGCTAATAACTTCCTGTTAATGACGTTAAACGGGTCACGTGACTTTTGTCTATCATATTGCAGCCGTCGCGACATTTCGTTTCGATTAGAGACTTCACGTAAGTGATGTTTCTATCTCCGCCACAGAAGGTTACAGTATATGGTATATATACGTGGTGGTGAAATATGGCTCGTCATGTAATGAAATTAGTGTGGTGAGGGCGTACGGCAGGGTAACGTAAGTTTCATAATGTCAACGGTGCTTTGTTACTTGGATAGCAATCTTACTGAATACAGGGCTGCATAAATAACAATACGTAACTAATGCTTTGCAAGAAGAATAGCAAAAAAAAAGCCTAATGCTTTTTTAGAGAGATGCTGTACGTTAGATGCTAACGGTTAATGTCGTATTACAGTGTAACATAACAATATTACCCAGTAAGAATATAGATCAGTTCTTTTGTCTTACAGGCTGTAAATACGTTCACAACAGTAATAAACACATTCCAAAGTGCAGTAAACACATAGAGTCTAGTAAAGATCATATAAAAAAAACTAGTAAACACATTTCAAAGTCTAGCAAACAATATAAGACTATAGTAAACACATTACTAAAGTCTAGTAAACACAAAAAACAGTCAAGTAAACACATTTCAATAGTCTAATAAAAATTTTACAAATGTCTAGGAAACACATATAAAAGTATATAAACACATTCGAAAATCTAGTAAACGACATATAACAGTAAGTAAACACATTCAAACAGTCTAGTTCATGGACTATAGTCAGCCTAGTCGATAGATTTAGCAATAAAGTATAAAACGTATCATCAATAAGTGCAATACTATGGTTAGTCTAGTACGCACATTATAGTTTTCAAGTAAGCACTTTATAGATTTTAATGGTACACACGATATAGTTTACCTCGTACACATACATTTGAGTTTGGTCTAGTACACAAATGAGTCTGGTAGAGACGATCTAACAGATTGAGTGAACTGATATTAAAAGTACACATTTGTACACAGTTGTACACAGTGTATGATCCCTCTCATATCGTTTAAGCTCCTAATTTTCAGGACTAAAACAATTGCGGCAATACAATGCATGATTAGGAGCTTTTTATACTGTATTATTTAATACAGACACCCCTGGCCTCATATGTTTATCCTCCTGTTTTAACATACTCTCACTAAACTCAATGTTTTTGTCATTGCCAGAAACCAAAAATACGTTGCTACAAAGGAGATTAAATAATTTCTTTACACTAAACTTGTCATGTGTGTTCTTCTTTCATCGACTGCAATCATACACTGAAATCAAATACACGAGCTTCTGTCATTGAACACAATCATAATCTCCCTTTCATGTGGGATCTTTCGCCATTGAATATCACCATTCCACGACTGTCCATGGCTCATATTTAATCATCACATTTCTTGTGTTAAAAAAATCAAATCCTAGAAAAATCCTCCAGAACATAAGAATACGACTGTATAAAAACATGAATTTGACACCAGAGCAACGTGTGGAAAGGAACCAGGCCACAATGCCCTTTGAATCTGTCGTCATCGATGACAGGAGTGGGGGGGAGTGCACATGAACTGAACACTTGTATCAATAGCTGAACAAGAAAGTTACCCGTTCAATTCGTGGGCGTAGATAGCGGGTTGCAGTCCGAAAACGTGGGCGTAACTTGGGGTCGTAGGGTACCACTAACATGAGTGGTGGAAAAGCTAGCGTTGTAAAGTAGTTGAAATATTTGGTGTAGCTGCTGATGTGTAGGTGAGGTAGTTGAAATTGTTGGTGTAGCTGCTGCTGTTGTAGGTGAGGTAGTTCAAATCGTTGGTGTTACTGCTGTTGTTGATGAGGTAGTTCAAATCGTTGCTGTAGCTGCTGTTGTAGGTGAGGTTGTTCAAATCGTTGGTGTTACTGCTGTTGTTGGTGAGGTAGTTCAAATCATTTCTGTAGCTGCTGTTGTAGGTGATGCAGTTCAAATCATTGGTGTAGCTGCTGATGTAGGTGATGTAGTTTTTGTGAGGTAGTTTCTCTTTTTGTGACACTACCAATGGAACTCCCTACACATTCGCAGTTTTCCAAATACTAGAGCCTTCAAAACTCCGCTGGAAACATATCTTCAAACTTTACTTTCAAAATTAATTTAAAAAACAATCAAATATTTCTTTAAATAATAAACGTAGCTTATGTGTATCGTACTGTCATTTACATTGTCGTTAGAATATGTAAGTTCCACATAGAATGCATTGATAGTTATAAGTGTTACTATTTGCACCATACTGTCACTATATGTTGTAGTTAGGATATGAATGTTTCACATTTAATGCCTTGATACTTATTGAAACCCTCATACACTCCCTCATACTTATTGAAACCCTCATACACTCACTCATACTTATTGAAACCCTCATACACTCACTCATACTTATTGAAACCCTCATACACTCCTCATACGATTGAAACCCTCATACACTCACTCATACTTATTGAAACCCTCATACACTCACTCATACTTATTGAAACCCTCATACACTCACTCATACGATTGAAACCCTCACACTCACTCATACTTATTGAAACCCTCATACACTCACTCATACTTATTGAAACCCTCATACACTCACTCATACGATTGAAACCCTCATACACTCACTCATACGATTGAAACCCTCATACACTCACTCATACGATTGAAAACCTCATACACTCACTCATATTATTGAAACCCTCATACCTCACTCATACGATTGAAAACCTCATACACTCAATCATACTTATTGAAACCCTCATACACTCACTCATACGATTGAAACCCTCATACACTCACTCATACGATTGAAGTAAATCACGTTCAAGCTCATACATTCATGTACACAATTTTACCATAAATCCAACATCCACATAAAATAATATCTCATTAAACTGTTATACACTAACACAGACACGCACACTTACAAACACAAACACATAAAGACACGAACACTTAAAGACAGACTAAAAAGTGTTCAACTATAAAACCTTTGACCGGCTAAGTCCATGTCGGTATCAATAAACAAATAATAACCCAAAACAATTTGTCTCTACAGTGAACTACTCTGATGTAGATACTATTCGTCTAAAGATCAATTCAAAGGCTCTGGATGCTTGAGCTGATCAGAAGAAAGAAATTATTTCTCCATGTATCTATATATATCTTCTGACCAGGTCAGCCGCTATGACCAGCGAAAACAAAAATATTCTGAGGTCTCAGCAATTTGTAAGATCAGAAATATAAGGAGTTATAACATTTGAGATAAACAGAAGAGAGAAATATACATAGATATAAACAATTGATAGGGCTTCAAGGGAGAAGCAAATAGAGAAAATGAATAGTAAGGATAGATTGAAGAAAGAAATATTCCGAGAAATAAAAAAAATTAATATGCCAGAGGACAGAAATATGCGGAAACATAAAGAGCTGAGAAGGCCTGAAGAGGGAAAACTAAATAAAGGGAGAGGGCTGGTTGTATGGTTAGAGTTAGAAGATTGAATGAAGAGGCCAGGGGTCCAACTCATGGTGTGCCGAATTAACTCAGGCGGGTCAGATGCGATTATTTGGTGAGCTGCGTGTGGAGTGCTAGAATCTTCTTATAGATGGGAAATACAGTCTTGTTGTAATGTTGTAGATGGGAAATACAGTCTTGCTGCAATGTTGTAAATGGGAAATACTGTGTTGTTGTAATGTTGTAGATGGATAATACTGTGTTGTTGTAATGTTGTAGATGGGAAATACAGTCTTGCTGTAATGTTGTAGATGTGAAATACTGTGTTGTTGTAATGTTGTAGATGGGAAATACTGTGTTGTTGTAATGTTGTAGATGGGTAATACTGTGTTGTTGTAATGTTGTAGATTGGAAATACTGTGTTGTTGTAATGTTGTAGATGGGTAATACTGTGTTGTTGTAATGTTCTAGATTCTAGATGATAATACAATGATGAAGTAATGTTGTAGATGGGAAATACAGTTTTTTTGTAATGTTGTAGATGAGATTACGGTGTTGCTGCAATGTTGTAGATGACAGTACAGTGTTGTTGTAGTGTTCTAGATGAAAGTAACTGCTGTGCTGTACTGCAAACAAACTTTTACACATTTCAATCTCTGTTATTTTTCAATGTTCCCCACCAATGAATTCCGTCAATGAATGAATTCTCTGAGGCCTACAACCGTCAATGAATTCTCTGAGGCCTACACCCGTCAATGAATTCTCTGAGGCCTACAACCGTCAATGAATTCTCTGAGGCCTACACCCGTCAATGAATTCTCTGAGGCCTACACCCGTCAATGAATTCTCTGAGGCCTACACCCGTCAATGAATTCTCTGAGGCCTACACCCGTCAATGAATTCTCTGAGGCCTACACCCGTCAATAAATTCTCTGAGGCCTACACCCGTCAATGAATTCTCTGAGGCCTACACCCGTCAATGAATTCTCTGAGGACTACACCCGTCAATGAATTCTCTGAGCCCTACACCCGTCAATAAATTAATTATCTGAGGCCTACACCCATCAATGAATTCTCTGAGGCCTACACCCGTCAATGAATTCTCTGAGGCCTACACCCATCAGTGAATTCTCTGAGGCCTACACCCGTCAGTGAATTCTCTGAGGCCTACACCCGTCAATGAATTCTCTGAGGCCTACACCAATCAATGAATTCTCTGAGGCCTACACCCGTCAATGAATTCTCTGAGGCCTACACCCGTCAATGAATTCTCTGAGGCCTACACCCGTCAATAAATTCTCTGAGGCCTACACCCGTCAATGAATTCTCTGAGGCCTACACCCGTCAATGAATTCTCTGAGGCCTACACCCGTCAATAAATTCTCTGAGGCCTACACCCGTCAATGAATTCTCTGAGGCCTACACCCGTCAATGAATTCTCTGAGGCCTACACCCGTCAATGAATTCTCTGAGCCCTACACCCGTCAATAAATTAATTATCTGAGGCCTACACCCATCAATGAATTCTCTGAGGCCTACACCCGTCAATGAATTCTCTGAGGCCTACACCCATCAGTGAATTCTCTGAGGCCTACACCCGTCAGTGAATTCTCTGAGGCCTACACCCGTCAATGAATTCTCTGAGGCCTACACCAATCAATGAATTCTCTGAGGCCTACACCCGTCAATGAATTCTCTGAGGCCTACACCCGTCAATGAATTCTCTGAGGCCTACACCCGTCAATAAATTCTCTGAGGCCTACACCCGTCAATGAATTCTCTGAGGCCTACACCCGTCAATGAATTCTCTGAGGCCTACACCCGTCAATAAATTCTCTGAGGCCTACACCCGTCAATGAATTCTCTGAGCCCTACACCCGTCAATAAATTAATTATCTGAGGCCTACACCCATCAATGAATTCTCTGAGGCCTACACCCGTCAATGAATTCTCTGAGGCCTACACCCGTCAGTGAATTCTCTGAGGCCTACACCCGTCAGTGAATTCTCTGAGGCCTACACCCGTCAATGAATTCTCTGAGGCCTACACCAATCAATGAATTCTCTGAGGCCTACACCCGTCAATGAATTCTCTGAGGCCTACACCCGTCAGTGAATTCTCTGAGGCCTACACCCGTCAGTGAATTCTCTGAGGCCTACAACCGTCAATGAATTCTCTGAGGCCTACACCCGTCAATGAATTCTCTGAGGCCTAAACCCATCAGATATTTGAATTACACAAACGAAAATTCTTTGAATTTCATAAATCAATTTATCTTCTTATCTGTTTACAGACGCTCCTTCTATACAGAAGATTATTGCGTCCTACGCTTATCTATGGTTTGTGTTTAGTCCTGCATTTTTATCAGAGATTTAAATGTTGATAAAGTGTTGGTTTTCCTGGATTCTTCAGGCAACCCATTCCACGCCCGAATTCCGGACGGGAAGAAGAAAACTTGTATGTGTTTGTTCTTGCATACGGAATAAGAAAGGTGTTTTTATCCTTATGTCTATCTGAGGGTTGTATTAAGTTATCTTTGTGTTGTATTTCTAAATTAGAATTAATTGCTTTATGTATGATTACTACTTTGCTCTTGGTTCTTCTATCCTCTAGTGTTTCAAGGTTTAATGATTTAACTAATGGTGTTACTCTTGTCAGTTTCTTTTAACTTTGCTATCAATTTTTTATAAAAATCACTCGTTAAACTCACCTTAAACTCACCTTAAACTGAGCCAAATTCTTTAAAACACAATCATTGAAACAGTTCAAACCCTTGTTGTTATCAATTCCACAAACGACACCCAGTAATGCATCAATTCTCGCCAATGAATTACTTTGTGTGTCCACCAAGAAAACACTGCTCCACCCAACTCAATAATCCTAATCCCTGCTCCACCCAACTCAATAATCCTAATCCCTGCTCCAGCCAACTCAATAATCTCAATCCCTGCTCCACCCAACGCAATAATCCCAATCCCTGCTCCACCATCTCAATAATCCTAATCCCTGCTCCACCCAACTCAATAATCCCAATCCCTGCTCCACCCAACTCAATAATCCTAACCCCTGCTCTACCCCATCCTTTTATCCCTAACGTCTATCTCAACATATATATTCCCCATATATCTCCCCATTTATCCTCCCCATCTATGTCACCATATATATTCCCCATCTATCTCCCCATATATCCTCCCACCTATCTCAGTCATTCATCTATACGATATATCCTTTGCGTACATGCCAAACACAATCACTCACGCATATCACAACCATCTATTTTATCTATCATTCACGTACCATCACTACCATCTATTTCATCTATCATTCACGTACCATCACTACCATCTATTTCATCTATCATTCACGTACCATCACTACCATCTATTTCATCTATCATTCACGTACCATCACAACCATCTATTTCATCTATCATTCACGTACCATCACTACCATCTATTTCATCTATCATTCACGTACCATCACAACCATCTATTTCATCTATCATTCACGTACCATCACTACCATCTATTTCATCTATCATTCACGTACCATCACTACCATCTATTTCATCTATCATTCACGTACCATCACTACCATCTATTTCATCTATCATTCACGTACCATCACTACCATCTATTTCATCTATCATTCACGTACCATCACTACCATCTATTTCATCTATCATTCACGTACCATCACTACCATCTATTTCATCTATCATTCACGTACCATCACTACCATCTATTTCATCTATCATTCACGTACCATCACTACCATCTATTTCATCTATCATTCACGTACCATCACTACCATCTATTTCATCTATCATTCACGTACCATCACTACCATCTATTTCATCTATCATTCACGTACCATCACTACCATCTATTTCATCTATCATTCACGTACCATCACAACCATCTATTTCATCTATCATTCACGTACCATCACTACCATCTATTTCATCTATCATTCACGTACCATCACTACCATCTATTTCATCTATCATTCACGTACCATCACTACCATCTATTTCATCTATCATTCACGTACCATCACTACCATCTATTTCATCTATCATTCACGTACCATCACTACCATCTATTTCATCTATCATTCACGTACCATCACTACCATCTATTTCATCTATCATTCACGTACCATCACTACCATCCATTTCATCTATCATTCACGTACCATCACAACTATCTATTTCATCTATCATTCACGTACCATCACAACCATCTATTTCATCTATCATTCACGTACCATCACTACCATCTATTTCATCTATCATTCACGTACCATCACTACCATCTATTTCATCTATCATTCACGTACCATCACTACCATCTATTTCAT
This sequence comes from Ampullaceana balthica, assembly GCA_944989445.1. Classification (NCBI taxonomy): domain Eukaryota; kingdom Metazoa; phylum Mollusca; class Gastropoda; family Lymnaeidae; genus Ampullaceana; species Ampullaceana balthica. Next base: position 377,789 of record CALYLW010000901.1, on the reverse strand, counting down.
CTATCATTCACGTACCATCACTACCAACTATTTCATCTATCATTCCCGTACCATCACTACCATCTATTTCATCTATCATTCACGTACCATCACAACCATCTATTTCGTCTATCATTCACGTACCATCACAACCATCTATTTCATCTATCATTCACGTACCATCACAACCATCTATTTCATCTATCATTCACGTACCATCACAACCATCTTTTTCATCTATCATTCACGTACCATCACAACCATCTATTTCATCTATCATTCACGTACCGTATTTGCCGCCGTATAAGACGCAACCAATTTTAAAGGAGGGAAATCTAGAAACAAAAAAGATTCTGAACCAAATACTCCAATAAAATATTTTATATCAACTTTATAAAGTTAACAGCAGTTTAAGAACAATTTTATGTCCACCATTTAACACATTAAAAACTATCTTTACTCTCATGAGCAGTCAGTAAAGTCAGTAAACAGTGACGGGTACAAAAATAAGGCTGTCGTGTTTTTGTTCTGTTTCCGGTCGATCAGTTCGGATCGCTGAGGCAGACTGTCTATTCGTCGTATAAAACGCACCAACTCTACCCCCTCTCCAGTTTTGGAGAAGAAAAAGTTCGTCTTATGCGGCGAACAATCTTTCACTCACGTATATCCATATAATCCATCACTCACGTATACCCTATCTATCACTCACGTATACCCTATCTATCACTCACGTATACCCTATCTATCACTCACGTATACCCTATCTATCACTCACGTATACCCTATCTATCACTCACGTATACCCTATCTATCACTCACGTATACCCTATCTATCACTCACGTATACCCTATCTATCACTCACGTATACCATATCTATCACTCACGTATACCATATCTATCACTCACGTATACCCTATCTATCACTCACGTATACCCTATCTATCACTCACGTATACCCTATCTATCACTCACGTATACCCTATCTATCACTCACGTATACCCTATCTATCACTCACGTATACCCTATCTATCACTCACGTATACCCTATCTCCACCATCTATACCTACCGTCTTTTCCTGCCATCTATACCTAGCACCTATCCCAACCATCTCTCTCCCTACCATCTAACCTTCCCATTTATCATTTACCGTAAATCCTACAAACATTTGATAATATCGGAGACCAAGTGTTGATAACGTCCACTAAATAAAACTAGAAATCAACGCCCAGGTCTTCAGCCCGTGGCAGGCTTCAGACGGATCTCTCCACGACACATTGTAAACAACGTAGATATAGGAGAAACGTCTTTCATGTTTGCACGGCCATTTCAGACAACGAGGAGCGCTTCTGTGCACTCAGCGAACCAAGAAAAATGGAGCTTTGTTCACGGTTTTTTTCGGAACTTGTAACACTCAGCTGTGTTTTTGTAACGGAACACTACACAGGGCGGTGTTGGATTCAAGATTAGCTTTGTTCTATTTATGGATTAGATCAACTAACTTTCCTGTTATTTTCTCTAAAAGCGACGGGAGAAGGAAGTATAGGAGACGAAAACTGATCCTAGAAGTAAAATATACTTTAATATACATAACACTATTATGTTGGGTAAGACTTTTAATTAAATCCCTAATTTAAAAAAAATCTTTTAGACACAATTAGATAGAAAATGTCTATATCTATATATAACACTATGTCGTAAGGTGGAAGAAATATTATTACTCAGCCCGGAAAACGTCTTATCGAGCATGTTATGTTTTTTTTAAAGTTTTTTTTAAAACACCGTTTTTCTTCAGAAATGTTGAAACTTGTAATTTTTAAATAAACAAATTAAAAACTATTTTCTTTTTCGGTACAGTGAAGTTGTAAGCCAGCATTTCAATTAGTCAAGTTGATCAGGTGACTTAAATTAAGGCAGAAATAATAAACATTTCTTGGAATAAGTAATAACAGAATACACAGATATTTGATACATATATTTTAATGAAACTGACCCACTTGATTTGCCAGATGCTGAATTAATGGAATTCCACGGTTAAATGACAAAGCATACATAAAGATGATGAATTAATTGGATTGCGCCATTCATTAAATGACGAAGACTAAGTAAAGATGTTGGTTAATAAAGATGTTACTAGTGCTACATGCTTGTGTGGACGATGATGACGATGGAGTTCAGATTGAAGCATTGAGAAACGTGAAACACAGAATTTTGGAGCGTTTGAAAAGATGCGAAACAAAACACCGGACGTTTCGTCTGAAAGCCTACATTAATCAGATTGAGAAGGGAATTGAACCACAACTCAGCGCAGAAGTAGCTGACCGGACGTTATTCAAATCTGACATTAAATTCTAAACAAGAAGCACATAATAAGGTGACAGGCAATGTCGAGAAAAGAAAGAAAAATAATGAAAGCTCTATTTGAACGTATGTTTAGTTTAAGACATGTGATCGATGGAAATGTGGCAGATGAGTTTGGAAGGACCAGGTAAATCGTGGTGATACAAGCGACATTGTGCCAGGAATAACCCGAATTATGAAATAAGCAGCGCAATGGGACATTTATTTTCAAGGAATTTCTTTTAATGAAGGAAAGAAATATCTATCAAATCAAAATAAAATTCTACTTTTTATTGATCCATATTACATGTAATTTATTGATCCCTAGCACTACTTATTTGTTGATCCCTAGCACCACTTATTTGTTGAATGTAGCACTACTTATTTGTTGAATGTAGCACTACTTATTTGTTGAATGTAGCACCACTTATTTGTTGAATGTAGCACTACTTATTTGTTGATTATAGCACTACTTATTTGTTGATTGTAGCACTACTTATTTGTTGAATGTAGCACTACTTATTTGTTGAATGTAGCACTACTTATTTGTTGAATGTAGCACCACTTATTTGTTGAATGTAGCACCACTTATTTGTTGAATGTAGCACTACTTATTTGTTGAATGTAGCACTACTTATTTGTTGAATGTAGCACTACTTATTTGTTGAATGTAGCACTACTTATTTGTTGAATGTAGCACTACTTATTTGTTGAATGTAGCACTACTTATTTGTTGAATGTAGCACTACTTATTTGTTGAATGTAGCACTACTTATTTGTTGATCCCTAGCACCACTTATTTGTTGATCCCTAGCACTACTTATTTGTTGAATGTAGCACTACTTATTTGTTGAATGTAGCACTACTTATTTGTTGATTGTAGCACTACTTATTTGTTGATTGTAGCACTACTTATTTGTTGATTGTAGCACTACTTATTTGTTGATTGTAGCACTACTTATTAGTATACCCTAAGCAGAAGCGTCGAAAAAATGCTAGCCACCACCGAAGACAAAAGAGAGATATTTATGCTGGGTATTTTGTGGAACGTTTAAAGCTAAAGGAATTACTAATGTTTACGCCAGGATCACCAAAGAAGCTATAAGTCACGTTTATTTATGTCTTAAAAATTAAAGTCATCGTGCACTCAGTGGCGCACTTAGGGAATGGGAGGGGGATCAAAATTCGAAAGTCCCCCCTTAGCCCCACTTGAAAAGGAGTGGACATTATCTCATGTCATGATGTCGAATGACAAAATGCAGGAACTCCAAAGAGGCAAATCCCCCGGGCCCCTTATTCCATAGCTACGCCACTGGCTGCAGTTACTATAATAATAGTGCTATATTTACATTATCAAATGATTCGTTAAAAATATCTAAGAAAATGATAGAATCATTAAATGAAAGAAAATGCAATTTTGTGCTCAAAAGTTATTAAATCGAGAAATTGGCTGGAGCAAAGAATAGGAAACTCCCAAGGATTTAAAATAAGGAACACGTGCACTTGAAATGCCTGTAACTCTAATGTATCAGCTGTTGGACTTTCTGGAAAACCATTTCGGAAAAATAAAATGATTCCCAGAATATATAAATGCTCATCTGTAGGTTTGCATAAGAAAACTATACCACCTACCCCCACAGAAAAAAAACAACAACAAAAACTTGAAAGTTTAACAACAAATTAACCATTTTTTAAAATAAACGTACCCAAAATTACCTTCAGCAAAGTACCTCAATTGTTTTCAGCAAAGTACATCAATTGTTTTCAGCAAAGTACATCAATTGTCTTCAGCAAAGTACATCAATTGTCTTCAGCAAAGTACATCAATTGTCTTCAGCAAAGTACATCAATTGTCTTCAGCAAAGTACATCAATTGTCTTCAGCAAAGTACATCAATTGTCTTCAGCAAAGTACATCAATTGTCTTCAGCAAAGTACATCAATTGTCTTCAGCAAAGTACCTCAATTGTCTTCAGCAAAGTACATCAATTGTTTATAACAATGTACTTTAGAGGATGACCTAAAATCCACTAACTTACGCACAAGACACAGTCCTTACTTCGTGCTACCCCCAATTAATGAGTAAGTAGTTTCAGCAAGGGGCCGTAATTCGAGAGCAGAGCTCGTTAATTCAAGGGGTTGTCAGCCCCTGTCCAAATATGTTGTTGTTAACGGCAGGCAAGAACCTGTAAGAAATCCCAGAGTTGCACTTATTGATTGCCGGGCTGCAGCTGTCGTGAGGACATGGCAAAGATTTTGACTTAAGCGACCCGGATAAACTGTTACATGAGCATTGAGAGATGAGTAATAGATGTCCAGTTGAACGTCTCCATTGATTCGTATTTAATACATCTTTGAAATGGATTATACGTCATCATTGATTCATATTTAATACATCATTGAACTGGGATATACGTCTTCATTGATTCATATTTAATACATCTTTGAAATGGGATACACGTCTTCATTGATTCATATTTAATACATCTTTGAAATGGGATATGCATCCCCATTGACATACCAATGAAAGATGAATAAGAGAGATTTGAATAGGCGTCGTCATAGATTCACGTTTAATAAGTCGTTGAATTCGAATGAACACATTCAACGACATATTTTTAACGCAATTTCCTTTTGGGAAAAGTTGCATTTATATATTTGAAATGTCTGTGCTGTCTGTTCGAGCTTGCACAAGCAACTACTCCTGAACCATACCAGATAGAGGGTTCAGATCTTTTGCAAATATGTAAAGGAGGTCCCAAGGATGTGCACGGGCCAGAACTATTACAGAAAAAATTTACTGGATTTCATGGACAATCAATAAAAACAAATATCAATGTTGTCAATTTGTCTCCAACAAACGCCAAACGATAGCTAATAATATTTAGAACAATGTTGGAGAAGGAATTTTAAAAAAATCTCTTTTCATTCGACTCCCGTAATTTTAGCAGCAATTTGTAGATAGCAATTGTTTTGTTTAGCTTCAGAATTATTGATTTTAATTGACTTGATTTATTGATTTTAAATCTAGAATGATAGTTAATGGGTTTTTCCCGCTTTGTGAATGCTAATGTTAGACTGTTGCGCGGTGCGCATTATATTGACACATTCTTGGTGTGACGTAGAGTGAGGTGATATGACGTCATAGAGAAAAGGTATTTTAGCAGCAATTTGCAGATAGTACATTTTTGTTTACTTTCAGAATTATTGATTTGAAATCACTTTTAATGTAATATTCAAGGGTAATCATTCTGGATTTTAAAAAAAACCACGGAAATTCTTTGTTGGAAATTGTGTTTAAATACTCATTCGAGTTTTTATTACTTGTTGGAATGTTTTGACACATGAACACTGGGCACGCCATCAAAGGTGGTACTTATTGCGATGAGTTTTGAAAAGAAAATTCGAAAAGTCTCACTACATACACTGTTGAACCCATAAACAGATGTAGAATTGTGGAGAATACCTCTTGGAATAATTGTGGTGTGGTCAGGAATTAGCACGTTTGATATAAATGGCCGGCCTGAAACTAATGATCTGAGAAATGTTTTTAACTATACATATCAGACATATCAAGGAATAGTTACATTATCCTGATGTCAGATGTAGTTTGTAAATATTCGGCATTAAATTACCAAAGTTGTCTACGTGTGCATGGTATCCTGTGAGTTGGTAGAGACTAGCATCAAAGTAACAAAGTTGTCTACGTTTGCTTGATATCCTGTCAGTTGATAGAATAGAGACTAGCATCAAAGTAACAAAGTTGTCTACGTTTGCTTGATATCCTGTCAGTTGATAGAATAGAGACTTGTATCAAAGTAACAAAGTTGTCTACGTGTGCATGGTATCCTGTCAGTTGATAGAGACTAGCATCAAAGTAACAAAGTTGTCTACGTTTGCTTGATATCCTGTGAGTTGATAGAATAGAGACTAGCATCAAAGTAACAAAGTTGTCTACGTTTGCTTGATATCCTGTCAGTTGATAGAATAGAGACTAGCATCAAAGTAACAAAGTTGTCTACGTGTGCATGGTATCCTGTCAGTTGATAGAATAGAGACTAGCATCAAAGTAACAAAGTTGTCTACGTTTGCTTGATATCCTGTCAGTTGATAGAGACTAGCATCAAAGTAACAAAGTTGTCTACGTTTGCTTGATATCCTGTGAGTTGATAGAATAGAGACTAGCATCAAAGTAACAAAGTTGTCTACGTTTGCTTGATATCCTGTCAGTTGATAGAATAGAGACTAGCATCAAAGTAACAAAGTTGTCTACGTGTGCATGGTATCCTGTCAGTTGGTAGAATAGAGACTAGCATCAAAGTAACAAAGTTGTCTACGTGTGCTTGATATCCTGTCAGTTGATAGAATAGAGACTAGCATCAAAGTAACAAAGTTGTCTACGTGTGCATGGTATCCTGTCAGTTGATAGAATAGAGACTAGCATCAAAGTAACAAAGTTGTCTACGTGTGCATGGTATCCTGTCAGTTGATAGAATAGAGACTAGCATCAAAGTAACAAAGTTGTCTACGTGTGCATGGTATCCTGTCAGTTGATAGAATAGAGACTAGCATCAAAGTAACAAAGTTGTCTACGTGTGCATGGTATCCTGTCAGTTGATAGAGACTAGCATCAAAGTAACAAAGTTGACTACGTTTGCTTGATATCCTGTCAGTTGATAGAATAGAGACTAGCATCAAAGTAACAAAGTTGTCTACGTGTGCATGGTATCCTGTCAGTTGATGGATTGAGTTCTCTCCCCCGTCAACCAAAGAACCCGGCCAAGTGCACTTGAGTACATCGACAGCACTGAACGAATCTTGATGTGCTTGAAAATGACAACTTTTGAACAACAAATATATAAGAGTATTTCTATAAGCGAAAGTAATGAATATGAAGAACTTAATAACTAATGTGTAAGCCTTCTACTGTTGACTAAAATAATAAATGTGAAGAACTTAATAACTAATGTGTAAGCCTTCTACTGTTGACTAAAATAATAAATGTGAAGAACTTAATAACTAATGTGTAAGCCTTCTACTGTTGACTAAAATAATAAATGTGAAGAACTTAATAACTAATGTGTACGCCTTCTACTGTTGACTAAAATAATAAATGTGAAGAACTTAATAACTAATGTATACGCCTTCTACTGTTGACTAAAATAATAAATGTGAAGAACTCAACAGCGAATACACACGCTTTTTGTTTGTTTGTTGTGTTTGTTTTGTTTTTGTTTTTTTTGTTTGTTGTTTTTTTTTGTTTTTGTTTTGTTTTTTTTTGTTTTTTTTGTTTTTGTTGTTTTGTTTTTTGTTTGTTTTTGTTTTTTGTTTGTTTGTTTTTTGTTTTTTGTTTGTTTTTTTTTGTTTTGTGTTTTTTTTTGTTTGTTGTTGTTTTTTGTTGTGTTTTTTTTTGTTTTTTTGTTGTTTTTTTGTTTTTTGTGTTTTGTTTTGTGTTTTTGTTTTTTTTGTGTTTTGTTGGTGTTTTTGTTTTTTGTTTTGTTTTTTTTTGTTTGTTTTTTTGTTTTGTTTTGTTTTTTTTTGTTTTTTGTGTTTTGTTCTGCAGACGAAAAGAATAAGGTGGTATAAGTATTATTATACATCGATGTAGTAGTCAACTATGTCCTGTTATCCGACCAACAAATGAATCCCATAATTAAGCTCGCAATTTTCTTCACTAGTAGGAAATATGTCGAGATATTTTTAACTTTAAATAATAATATTTAATATTATAATATTTAATATTATATAATATTTAACTGTTTGAAATACGTTCTTTCGAATTAGGAGTATATCTCGGACATTTCATGCAATACATTTTTAATTGAAAAATTATAAGTTAGTAAAATTATGTTATGGTGAATGAATACAGACCAGATAAGTTTTTAAAAATTTGAGGAAGAAATGTAATGGACAAAGAAAAACATTAACAAATATACATTAACAGAAATCCATGTAATCTTAACTGTAAAGTAGTAATGATACATAAGGCGGTGACCCGTCAAAACGGCCTCAGACAAAACGGCCCCGACAAAACGGCCCCGACATAACGCCCCGGTCAAAGCGACCCAAGACAAATTGTTTACATTTTTTAACAAATTTTTTATATTTTTTTTTGCATTTTAAGCTTGTGTCAACTTTTTCATCCTTAAAAAATGGTAATATTGTAAAATTATTTCTTGTGATGTTATTATATTATTTCTTGTGATGTTATTATATTATTTCTTGTGATGTTATTATATTATTTCTTGTGATGTTATTATATTATTTCTTGTGATGTTATTATATTATTTCTTGTGATGTTATTATATTATTTCTTGTGATGTTATTATATTATTTCTTGTGATGTTATTATATTATTTCTTGTGATGTTATTATATTATTTCTTGTGATGTTATTATATTATTTCTTGTGATGTTATTATATTATTTCTTGTAATAAAAAAGAACATAAACGTGACTTTGTAACATTTCGAGTAGAGGCTAATGAATTAATCCTTGTGATGTCATTATTATTGCTTCTTGTGAGCTACACCTGACACTTAATCGGTGAGTAAAAATACGAATATAATATTTTATTGAACATTTTACTATTAGTCCAGGGCCGTTTTGTCGGGGCCATTTTGTCCGGGGCCGATTTTTCGGTGAACCACATAAGGAAAATAATTTTAAATTTGGAAACACAAAACAAAGATAATCTAGTACAACGCTGTGATAGATATAGTTATACAAACACGTTTCTATTCTTATGCAAGAAGAAGCACATGCAAATTATTGTTCTTCCGTCTGGAATTTGGGCGTGGACTGGGTTGCTTGATCAAACCAAGAAAACCAACACACTATCAACATGAAAAACTATAATAAATATGCAAGACTAGACAAAAACCATAGATAAGAGTAGGACACAATAATCCTCTGTATAGAAGGAGCGCCTGTAATAGATAAGATAAGATAAGATAAAACTGGCGTAAGCTGTCGCGGTCATGTTTATGTTGTAGACAACATATAGTGAATATTTTAGAGTAACTTTTCATAATATGTTTTCTAATTATGTTGTTAGCCCTTATCAACATGCTATTTAGTTAGAACGCAATTCAATGATGTTTATTCAAATATTGTTTATATATACTACTACAAATAACAAACAAGCAATCTATATAAAAAGAATGAAGGCATACACAAAAATCATACTCGTATTGTCGTATCTTAACAATTGTTTTTTTAAAGAGGAAATCATCATGAGCTTAACTGAATGAAGCTCATCGGCAGGCACTTGACTGACAATACGCCGACCTATGTAAATATCAATAGATGAACCTCACGTACGACCAATGTAAATATCGACAGATGAACCTCAGGTACGACCAATGTAAATATGGACAGATGAACCTCACGTACGACCAATGTAAATATCAATAGATGAACCTCAGGTACGACGAATGTATAAATCAATAGATGAACCTCACGTACGACCAATGTAAATATCAATAGATTAACCTCACGTACGACCAATGTAAATATCAATAGATGAACCTCACGTACGACCAATGTAAATATCAATAGATGAACCTCACGTACGACCAATGTAAATATCAATAGATGAACCTCACATACCACCAATGTAAATATCAATAGATGAACCTCACATACCACCAATGTAAATATCAATAGATGAACCTCACGTACCACCAATGTAAATATCAATAGATGAACCTTCTGTACGACCAATGTAAATATCAATAGATGAACCTCACGTACCACCAATGTAAATATCAATAGATGAACCTCACGTACCACCAATGTAAATATCAATAGATTAACCTCACGTACGACCAATGTAAATATCGACAGATGAACCTCACGTACGACCAATGTAAATATCGACAGATGAACCTCACGTACCACCAATGTAAATATCAATAGATGAACCTCACGTATTACCAATGTAAATATGGACAGATGAACCTCACGTACCACCAATGTAAATATCAATAGATGAACCTCACGTACGACCAATGTAAATATCGACAGATGAACCTCACGTACCACCAATGTAAATATCGACAGATGAACCTCAAACACGACCAATGTAAATATGGACAGATGAACCTCACGTACCACCAATGTAAATATCAATAGATGAACCTCACGTACGACCAATGTAAATATCGACAGATTAACCTCACGTACCACCAATGTAAATATTGACAGATGAACCTCAAACACGACCAATGTAAATATCAATAGATGAACCTCACGCATTACCAATGTAAATATCAATAGATGAACCTCACGCATTACCAATGTAAATATGGACAGATGAACCTCACGTACCACCAATGTAAATATCAATAGATGAACCTCAAACACGACCAATGTAAATATCAATAGATGAACCTCAAACACGACCAATGTAAATATCAATAGATGAACCTCACGCAGTAGTCATTAGATAATCATTCAGACGTAAACTAAAAGTTATGACGTAGGTACTTATCCTTCCGCCAAACGGAACTCATGGCTGAGTGCAAACTTAAGCAGTTCAACTTCGTATCTTTAAGATATGGGCGTAGACAATAGACACGGAGACTACTTCCACCATCTCGCTCACTTACTCTCAATAGCAGGTTTAGTTGTGGACACTAACTGGAAGGTTTATGCCTGTGTTTAAAGATTCCGAAATACTCTGCAGTAAAATAGAATAGTGTTCCACCTCAGCTTTGAAATAACATTCTACATGTAGATTACAGGCTGAAACAATATACAAAATAAATACATTAAAACAATTTTTGCTTCCTCTGGTGCAGGGATCGGCGAGCACGGGTATATTACACCATTTGGGTCTAAAAGGGAAATCTTGGGGGTAATGCAGACTCATTGGGGACATATAAAATAAATCCACTAGAATCCGTTAGATATTTTCAGAATCCGTAAAGTGTACGTGTACGCTTGGAAGATAAGCCCACTAATGAACTGGTTCCTTCCAGAAAACGCGTTCAATAAATGCGAGTAAATTCTTTGCTGTTCAGCGTGATAAGACCACTGATCTCATAAGTAATGCGCAGCTTTTGGTATATTATCTTATCTTATCTATACAGACGCTCCTTCTATGCAGAAGATAGTTGCGTCCACATGACAGATGATCTGTTGGCCAGTGATGCGGCGTTCACAGGCCACGGCTTTGTGGGTTACACGCATTACCCAGCCGCCTAACTACGTGTAGTGTTAGGTACCCATTCGGAGCGGGGTGACTCAGGGACGCCCTGGGCCCCGGGAACAAACCCTTGCCTTCACACGGATTCGAACCCGTGACCATCGGTACGACAGTCCAGTGCGCTGCCACTCGACCACCGCGTCCTCTTATATTATTGGTATATGTTCACTACAAGTTTTCAAATTATTGAAGAGGAAATGTTGTTTTGTGCTCCCCTCGAATTGCGATGTCAAGGAATTGATGTATTCAATAATTTTAATGAATACTTTGATAAGGTTTATTTAAAATGGGAAGTCTGTATTCTTGTGTCTGTTGATGGAGCTCCAGCCAATTTGGGGCGTGCATGTGGTTTTTTTTTAGCTTTCACAAGAGAGGAGAATCACAAATATTGAAGTTAACCCCAGTATGATCCATCGTCAACCTCTCCTTGTGAAACATTTGGAACCTGAACTGGAGGTCGCCATGCATGATGTTATCCAGATTATTAATTTCATTAAATCACATGCACTGCCAACGCAAACTAGAGTTTAGTCAAAGTAGCAATCTATAAATGACATTGAATATGTCATAAATTATATTTGAAAAGTTAAGCTCTAAGATTTTCTTCTCCTATAATGTACATATTTTAAACTCAGTTTTGCTTTGAAATGTGGTTTTTCCGAGCTTAACGCCTGAGAATATGTTAACTAAGTTACTGGGCTCAGTAGTTCAGCAGAGTTAACTGGATTAATTTGTTAACTAAGTACTGGGCTCAGTAGTTCAGCAGAGTTAACTGGATTAATTTGTTAACTGGATTTTAAGTTCATTGCCCAAAACGGCAATGTGTGACAATTTGTTGATGTCTGAAATTAAACACACATACACACACACAAACACACAAGGGAATAAAATGATATCTTAAATTGTTATAGTGGATGAAATGTTCCCTCTAATGTTCGTTGGCCCTCAGCAAAATGAAAAACTCGTGTGAAAAGATTCACAGCATCCCTTTTCCCCAAATTTTTTTTACACCCAACAAATACAGATACTATATTGTAATTTTTAAAATTTGCTGAGAGGTTTTTTTAAAGTGCTGCGCGGCAGCGTATCTTAAACGGAGCATTGCCTGTCTTTCAATCACTAAAAGAATCTCTCTCCACATATCACCTATCATATTCTCAGTCAATTAACGAATGCAGAAAAATTATTAAAAATTAAACATAATAGTAAAGTAACCAAGCTCTGTTAGATAATCGCAAAGGTGAAATACCGTCCCTGTTATAGAACTGTCCCCTTGGGATGTAAACCAGTTTGATAAATGGCTTGGAACGATCCGCCAGTCTATAACACAAGTGTAATAAAACAATTGGTCAGTCTGTAACACAAGTGTAATAAAACCATTGGTCAGTCTATAACACAACTGTAATAAAAAAATTGGTCAGTCTATAACACAACTGTAATAAAAAGAAATTGGTCAGTCTATAACACAACTGTAATAAAACAATCCACCAGTCTATAACAGAACTGTAATAAAACAATCCGCCAGTCTATAATAAAACAATTGGTCAGTCTATAACACAACTGAAATAAAAAAAAATCCGCCAGTTTGTAACACAACTGTAATAAAACAATCCACCAGTCTATAACACAACTGTAATAAAACAATCCACCAGTCTATAACACAACTGTAATACAACAATTGGTCAGTCTATAATACAACTGTAATAAAAATAATTGGTCAGTCTATAACACAACTGTAATAAAATAATTGGTCAGTCTATAACACAACTGTAATAAAACAATTGGCCAGTCTATAAAACAACTGTAATAAAACAATTGGCTAGTCTATAACACAACTGTAATACAAAAATTGGTCAGTCTATAATACAACTGTAATAAAACAATTGGTCAGTCTATAACACAACTGTAATACAACAATTGGTCAGTCTATAACACAACTGTAATACAACAATTGGTCAGTCTATAATACAACTGTAATAAAACAATTGGTCAGTCTACAACACAACTGTAATAAAACAATTGGTCAGTCTATAACACAACTGTAATAAAACAATTGGCCAGTCTATAACACAACTGTAATACAACAGTTGGTCAGTCTATAATACAACTGTAATAAAATAATTGGTCAGTCTATAACACAACTGTAATAAAACAATTGGCCAGTCTATAAAACAACTGTAATAAAACAATTGGCTAGTCTATAACACAACTGTAATACAAAAATTGGTCAGTCTATAATACAACTGTAATAAAACAATTGGTCAGTCTATAACACAACTGTAATACAACAATTGGTCAGTCTATAATACAACTGTAATAAAACAATTGGTCAGTCTATAACACAACTGTAATAAAACAATTGGTCAGTCTATAACACAACTGTAATAAAACAATCCAACAGTCTGTAATACAACTGTAATAAAACAATCCCCCAGTCTATAACACAACTGTAATAAAACAATCCACCAGTCTATAACACAACTGTAATAAAACAATCCACCAGTCTGTAATACAACTGTAATAAAACAATCCACCAGTCTATAATACAACTGTAATAAAACAATTGGTCAGTCTATAACACAAGTGTAATAAAACAATTGGTCAGTCTATAACACAAGTGTAATAAAACAATTGGTCAGTCTATAACACAAGTGTAATAAAACAATTGGTCAGTCTATAACACAACTGTAATAAAACAATTGGTAAGTCTATAATACAACTGTAATACAACAATTGGTCAGTCTATAACACAACTGTAATAAAACAATTGGTCAGTCTATAACACAACTGTAATAAAAACAATCCACCAGTCTATAACACAAGTGTAATAAAACAATTGGTCGGTCTATATCACAAGTGTAATAAAACAATTGGTCAGTCTATAACACAACTGAAATAAAAAAAATCCGCCAGTTTGTAACACAACTGTAATAAAACAATCCACCAGTCTATAACACAGCTATAATAAAACAATTGGTCAGTCTATAATACAACTGTAATAAAACAATTGGCCAGTCTATAACACAACTGTAATACAACAATTGGTCAGTCTATAATACAACTGTCATAAAACAATTGGTCAGTCTATAACACAACTGTAATAAAACAATTGGCCAGTCTATAACACAACTGTAATAAAACAATTGGCCAGTCTATAACACAACTGTAATACAACAATTGGTCAGTCTATAATACAACTGTAATAAAACAATTGGTCAGTCTATAACACAACTGTAATACAACAATTGGTCAGTCTATAATACAACTGTAATAAAACAATTGGTCAGTCTATAACACAACTGTAATACAACAATTGGTCAGTCTATAATACAACTGTAATAAAACAATTGGTCAGTCTATAACACAACTGTAATAAAACAATTGGTCAGTCTATAACACAACTGTAATAAAACAATTGGCCAGTCTGTAATACAACTGCAATAAAACAATCCACCAGTCTATAACACAACTGTAATAAAACAATCCACCAGTCTGTAATACAACTGTAATAAAACAATCCACCAGTCTATAACACAGCTGTAATAAAACAATCCACCAGTCTATAATACAACTGTAATAAAACAATCCACCAGTCTATAATACAACTGTAATAAAACAATCCACCAGTCTGTAACACAACTGTAATAAAACAATCCACCAGTCTGTAATACAACTGTAATAAAACAATCCACCAGTCTGTAATACAACTGTAATAAAACAATCCAGTGGTTGAGTAGCAGCTGAAATAAAAGAATGCGTCGTCCAATATCTTCATTATCCACTTGATTAGCTTCCCAAAGAGTGCTTCCCTTCCCGTCAGCCTTAAGGCCACACAGGGGCAGATCCCTTTAGACGGGAAATAGATACACCCTGCCTAGGTCCCAGCCCCCTCTTCTTTCCATGATATAAGACAGGGTTAGATTTAGTTAGACGAGTTATATATACACCCATTGCCTAGCACCCTCCCCATGATATAAGAGTTAGTTCTAGTTAGACAAAAAAATATATAAACATACCCTATCTCCACATGAAGATTTCAAAGACAAATCCAGATAGACGAGAAATAGATTTTGGCCAACCTTGGCCTTCACGTGTGAAGTTGACCGGTCCAGCGACCCAGAGAAATGTCTCAGGAAAATATTCCCGTAAAAATTCAAAAGCATAAATATTTTCACAGTAAAACTTTTCATTGCCACTTTTCTGTGAGTTTCTGTCTTGTATCAGCTTGCTCGTTGGTTTCTTCACAGTTTGTGGAGGGATAGTCTTACAACACTTATTTTGAGACCATTCGCAGACTTGAGGCAATACTGGTATTTTCTTTTGTATGCGCTTGAGCGTCAGCAATGCGTTCATTCCCTGAAGATTGTGATCCAACTAGTGAGTCTGAGTGGCCCGTGTATCAAAGAGTGATTCTGAGTGGTTCGTTTATTAACAAGTGAATCTTTAAGGATGGAGCATCATCCAGAGAATATATGAGCTATGTGAATCAACTAGTGAGTCTGTGAAGAATGTGAATCAACTAGTGAGTCTGTGAAGAATGTGAATCAACTAATGGAAGTCTGTCCATACAATCAGTCCATACAATCAGTCCATACAATCAGTCGGTACAATCAGTCCATACAATCAGTCCATCATACACCTTTCGCCGTCAGATCACAAAAAATCTTCCACCATCACCTACTCTTTGTTTTTTTATTTATACCCTCCCCAACCAACCCGCACCCTTCCTTTCCTAACTCCCACTGCCTCAATCCCCTTATCTCAATTTCACATGTCTCTTTCCTAATCTCTCTCTCTCTCCTTCTCTCTCTCTCTCTCACACATCTCATTCAGCAAACAAAAAGTTCCCTTCTCGCTCCTCAACATTAAGACTTAAAAGACTCCTCATATCACACTTCCAGTATCTATCTCTCTCTCTCTCTCTCTCTCTCTCTCTCTCTCTCTCTCTCTCTCTCTCTCTCTCTCTCTCTTACCCTCTCTCATACCCTCCCTCTCCTCATATCACACTTCCAGTATCTATCTATCACTCTCTCTCTCTCTATTACCCCCTCTCATACCCTCCCTCTCCTCATATCACACTTCCAGTATCTATATATCACTCTCTCTCTCTATTACCCCCTCTCATACCCTCCCTCTCCTCATATCACACTTCCAGTATTTATCTATCACTCTCTCTCTATTACCCCCTCTCATACCCTCCCTCTCCTCATATCACACTTCCAGTATCTATCACTCTCTCTCTCTCTCTCTATTACCCCCTCTCATACCCTCCCTCTCCTCACCTCCCTAATCCGACTCCATCAATCCTTCTCCCTCATCTGACCGGCCATCACCTCATGCCACCAATCTCACACTCCTCAGACCACCATCACATCCACCAGCCAGCCACCCATCCAAGCCCAGCCAGCCAAATCAGTGTTGTGATGCTATTGAATGTTCAGCCTTTGACGAAATCCGGTATAGAATAATGCCGGGGTCACCGAGCCTCGATCTGTATTCTGCTCGCGCCGAGATGACCCACATTTGCATTTTTTGACCAGCTTATTTGCATGAATGATGATGACATACATGAAATCTCTATGAACTAGGAACCTCCATAAATTGACGTGCTCCAGTGTAAGAAATGGCTCAATGAAAGTGGAATATATCTCATGGCTTATTGTTATTATGATTGTTGTGTAACAGTCTCTACGCACTTTAAACCCATCCGTGGTACCATCATATTGTTTACCACAAATTCTGACCTTGGCTCCTTTCAATTAATCTAATATCCCCCCTGTTCTACAGTCAGACTTATCCTACAGTCACACTTATCCTACAGTCACACTTATCATAAGTCCACCAATCATTCAGTCCATGATACCATTCTATTGTATGGCATCTGTCCGTCTACGAAAAACGATATATTTATCTTTATGATTTGCAGCTATTGGTGTGGCTGATGAGACCAATCCTTGAGTGGCAGTCTCTTCTGCATGTCACACACACGAATGCAGTGGGGCAGTGTTGCCTGGCCTTCCTCCTCGCTCTTTTTTCAACTGCTTCTGCCCTAGTTTGCTTCTCTGCTCTAAGTGATCCTTCTTTCACTAAATCTCGCCACGTGGACCTATCCTCTGCCAGGTTTTCCCAGTTTTGTATATCAATGTTGGCTACTTTCATGTCTCTCCTGCATATGCCCATGTATCTGAGACATGGCAGACCAACCGACCTTTTCCCTGTCGCCAGCTCGCTGTATAGCACATCCTTGGGTATGCGACCAGTTTGCATCCTCTTGACGTGTCCAAGCCAACGGAGGCGTCTTTGGCTTAATATGGCTGGAATACTACTCATGCTTGCTTGAGCCAGGACCTCTGTGTTGGGGACTTTCTCTTGCCATTTGATGTCTAGGATGCGGCGCAGGCATCTGAGGTGGAAGCTATTGAGCCTTCTTTCATGCCTGGTATAGGTGGTCCAAGACTCGCATCCATAGAGGAGTGTGCTCAGTACGCAGGCCTGGTATACCTGCAGCTCAGTCCTTGCTGTGAGTTTGATGATACCATACAGTCCAGCTTATCATGCTTCTTCTAGAGTCCGACTTATCACACTATGCCACTTGTCACACAATCACATATAATATTATGCAATCCAACGTATCATACAGCCCAACTTATCATACAATCACGCTTATCATACAATCCCTACTTTTTAAACAACTAAACTTAACTAATCACAGAACAACGTTTACTCCAAACCTCTAATTTTCTCTGACAACTTTATGAACGATGACAAAGAATACTGATCTATGAACAATAAATGAGAACACAGATCTAAGGGCATTGAACAACAACTACTAAGAACACTTCTCTAAGAACAACGAATTAGAACAATGACTAAGAAAACTAATGTGAGAAATTTTATTAAGAATAATGAAAAAAGAACACTGTTTTAAGAACATGGATTTAGAACAATGACTAAGAAAAGTATCTAAGAAAATGGAATAAGAATACTGATATAACAAACACTGAAATAAAAACACTGATATAAAAAACACTGATATAAAAAACACTGATATAAAAACACTGATATAAAAAACACTGGTATAAAAACACTGCTATCAAAACACTGATATAAAAAACACTGATATAAAAACACTGATATAAAATCACTGATATAAAAAATCACTGATATAAAAACACTGATATAAAAACACTGATATAAAAACACTGATATAAAACACTGATATAAAAACACTGATATAAAAACACTGATATAAAAACACTGATATAAAAACACTGATATAAAAAAACACTGATATAAAAAACACTGATATAAAAAAACACTGATATAAAAAACACTGATATAAAAAACACTGATATAAAAAACACTGATATAAAAAACACTGAAATAAAAAACACTGATATAAAAACACTGATATAATAAACACTGATATAAAAACACTGATATAAAAAACACTGATATAAAAACACTGATATAAAAAACACTGATATAAAAAACACTGACGCCCCCATCAATCTCCCTCATCTCTGCGGAGCACTTTGGCTTATAATTTGATCTGCTCTCTTGATTTCACCCAAATATATCGCTGAACCTTGAACCCTGACCTTATGACGCCGAACTCTTATAATCTTTCCAACTTTCCCCCTAAGAACAAATTATCGCAGATTTATGACTAACAAATTCCTATTTGCCAACGTCAATCACAAGGCCGCTCTGTCACGTGCATCAAATAACATCGCCGCGTGCCCACTCCGCCCTAATGACAACTAATTTAAATGTCTGAATGGAAGCGCCGAGAATAAACGTTTCTTATGAGTTTTGTGTTATCACAATTCATTGGCCGGAAATTGTTTTGTCAAAATCCATGTCCAGCTCTTTGGCCAGAGTATGTGTGTTTAGAAGCCATGTTCATTTCATTCGACAGAGATAGGATAGAACAAAGCCCTATGATGCCCTTAACGAAATTAGGGCACTAAAAGTATTCCTACGCAACCATTAAAGTATTATGTCACAGGAAACTGATGTGCCTTGATATAACGCAAGGATTGTCAATGCCGTCAATGGAAAGATGAGCATGTTGTGGGTAAGGAAATACAAAAGTTTGTTAGAAGAACTTGGTCAGTTTAGGAAACCAATTCAACATGGCAGGAGAAAGTCTAAAAAACACAATAACAAACGTGTCAACAACAAATAGTTCCAAAAAAAAAGATTTTTAAACAAATTAAATAATTCATTCAAAAACATAACGTCAGTATAGAATCCAAACATAACGTCAGTATAGAATCCAAACATAACGTCAATGTAGAATCCAAACATAACGTCAGTATAGAATCCAAACATAACGTCAATGTAGAATCCAAACATAACGTCAATGTAGAATCCAAACATAACGTCAATGTAGAATCCAAACATAACGTCAATGTAGAATCCAAACATAACGTCAGTATAGAATCCAAACATAACGTCAATGTAGAATCCAAACATAACGTCAATGTAGAATCCAAACATAACGTCAATGTAGAATCCAAACATAACGTCAATGTAGAATCCAAACATAACGTCAGTATAGAATCCAAACATAACGTCAATGTAGAATCCAAACATAACGTCAATGTAGAATCCAAACATAACGTCAATGTAGAATCCAAACATAACGTCAGTGTAGAATCCAAACATAACGTCAGTGTAGAATCCAAACATAACGTCACTGTAGAATCCAAACATAACGTCAGTATAGAATCCAAACATAACGTCAGTGTAGAATCCAAACATAACGTCAGTGTAGAATCCAAACATAACGTCAGTATAGAATCCAAACATAACGTCAATGTAGAATCCAAACATAACGTCAGTGTAGAATCCAAACATAACGTCAATGTAGAATCCAAACATAACGTCAATGTAGAATCCAAACATAACGTCAATGCAGAATCCAAACATAACGTCAGTGTAGAATCCAAACATAACGTCAATGCAGAATCCAGACATTCATCAGGAAGTCGGATATAACCGTCACCTTTTTGAATTTCTTTAATTCTACCGACGCCATCAAACTAATACCTATCAGAGGCGTATGAAAGCAGATTGCTCTCCCCGGCTTTAACTAGTTTCTATGTATTCGCTGGACGGATTTTCGGGTGAGAAGTAAACGAAAGGTTTTATTTCATTTTATAATCAATTCAATAACTGCACACACCTTAATATACTGGAGGACATAAAACAAACATAATTCTAAACTATGGGAAAACTTATAAATATTCACTCAGTTAAATAGTAGTGTTTGGATGAAACAATAAAAAAAACAGCAAAGGAGAAATATTTATTAAATCCTTTATATTAACTCGTGGTGTCTGCGGCCGACCGACCGACCGACCGACCGACCGACCTTGTCGCCAAAACTTTTGATCGATTTTTAACCCACTTGCTCGCAAGATAGCGAGCTGAAATTTTGCAGGCAGTTTTGTACCGATGATAAAAACAATGTATCAAAATTTCTGATCGATCACATGTACCGTAATTGAATTATTGATTTTTTAGATTATTTTATTTATTCCTATGTATCATGCTATTTTTTTAGATAGAGCGTCGCGGTGCGTATTATATTGAACAACCTTTCTGTTGCGCAATAAGGTGCGTATTTTATTGACAGCTCTTTTTATAAACATATTCCTGATCGGTGCGCATTATATTAAACATGTTTTACGACACAACTGCAATTTTGTATTTCTGGATGGTCTGGCGCTGCGTATTATAATGAACATTCTTTTAATTACTTCTCGTACATAAAGGATTTATAGTCAAAAACTTGGCTTTTTACGGGTTTTTCTTATTTTTCTAAATATATTTTTTAAGACCGTCTCCTCACCTTACACTAGAAAGTAGGAAATTATGTTTTAACTACCAGTCTGAGAGCTTGATAAAGGCAAGTGCCTGGAAGTTAATGACAAACTTTTCAACCTTTTAATAAATTTATGTTACAGGTATTAATTAGGTCTTGTATGATATTTTGTAGTCCCATATTTTTTCATAATAGGTAGCTTCTGTCTCAATGCCTAAAAGAGATGTACTGGGGGGGGGGAAGGGGGGCTATATAGAATCGCATCATTTTAAATGATTCCGAACTGTCCACCCCCTTTCATCTTTAGAGCTCTAGGTATTGTTGCTAGAAGGTTTGGAAGTGTATGTTTGGAAGTGTATGTTTGGAAGTGTATGTTTGGAAGTGTATGTTTGGAAGTATATGTTTGGAAGTGTATGTTTGGAAGTGTATGTTTGGAAGTGTATGTTTGGAAGTGTATGTTTGGAAGTGTATGTTTGGAAGTTTATGTTTGGAAGTGTATGTTTGGAAGTGTATGTTTGGAAGTGTATGTTTGGAAGTGTATGTTTGGAAGTGTATGTTTGGAAGTTTATGTTTGGAAGTGTATGTTTGGAAGTGTATGTTTGGAAGTGTATGTTTGGAAGTTTATGTTTTCAATTAGATATTGAATACTCTCTTCTGATTTTAAAGGCAAACATTCTGTTAGGTTGAAAACTGATTTTTTTAAAAATTGTTTCCTTGTCAGGTTGAACTCCATTTGTGGATTTAATTGAAAGGCAATAAGCTCGAATCCCATAATAGTCAAATATAAAATGAACAAGACAACTTTTTTTAAAGAATGAGGCCCAGCTGCAGTGAGGAATGTAGAATCTCGCATGAAAAAGCAGAAAATAATTTTTTAAATCACAAACTAAGTAGTCACGCAGGGGGACTAAAAAAACTCTAAGTTTTATTGATATTTATTGTGATCGATTGTGGGATTTAATGTCAGATATAAAATTTGATCAACTAACACAAAAAATCTGAGTGTGACTACTTAGTTTGTGACTAAAAAATTATTTTCTGCTTTTTCATGCGAGATTCTACATTCCTCACTGCAGCTGGGCATCATTCTTTTAAAAAAGTTTTTTTTTCATTTTATTTTCTACTTTTACGCGTAAACAAAATATTTGTAAAACTTAATTTCATTCATGAAGTCCTGTTAAATGTTAATTTGTGAGCAAAATTTGACATTTTCTATAAATATAAACTTACACATTCTTAACTCCTTTCCATATGTGCGCTGATCCACTTAACAGAAAAAATATTTTTTTCACAACACATGGATTGTCTATATAAGACATTCTATGATTTCGCCTGTTCTATCTGGAATGATTTTCTATACACACTACACATATCATATACACACCACGACTATTCATCATGGGAAGTGTGTAATTTTTAAATCCCTTATATTAACTTCACCGCCGTCTCTGTCTCTCTGTCTGTCGTTCATTGTCGAGCGGGCGGAAAAATAAAAGTAAAAAATGACCCACTTCCCGTGATGCCATCGAGCTGAAATTTGGCACATGGACTCGTGTCACCTAACAATGCATCGTATCAAAATTTCATATCGATCGAACGTACCGTAATTAAATTAATGCATTTTTAGTTTATCTATATAAAACTATACGAAGAAGTCGATATTGTTTACATTTTACAGGTCACTTGACTTCACGCCAGCCATCGATGACGAAATCTCGTGTTTTAACCAGGTGGAATTGACTCAGTTTCAGGCTGTAAATGTTTGTCGCGTTGGAACATAATCAATACCTTAAGTTCTGTCTCATATATAAGGGATTTATAGTCAAAAACTTTGTTTTTATTGGGTTGTTTTTATTAACTTTTGTTTTCCCACTCGACCGACCACCTGTGAACCCAAGAGACGATGGTGAAGTTAATATAAGGGATTGAATTAGACAACCCCGTAAAAACAAAGTTTTTGACTATAAATCCCTTATACATGAGACATAACTAAAAAGTATTTATCATGCTTAAACGTGACAAACATATACAGACTCAGATTGCCTTAAATACCCTTTGTTGTAAAACGGAAAAAGTTTTGGTCACGGATGGTTGAACTTAACTCAGCGTGACGCGTAAAATGTCAACAAAAGCTTGCCGCTACATATAGAGATAAACTAAAAATGAATTAATTTAATTACGGTACATTCGATCGATCTGAAAATTTAATAGCTTGATCCTCCCCACAAGCCAAACCTACTGTGAAAGTATCAGCTCTCTAGCAAGTCAGAAAACGTGTTTACGAGCGTTTTGAAAAAGTTGACGACAGAACCGGATGCGTTGAGTCCGGAATCCTTCACGAGTTAATAGGATAGGGGCCTCAAAAATGAAATCAATTCTATTGCCCTCTTAGATTTGTGAGTGTGAAAACGTGTAGGTGTATCAAACAACAGGCAGTGGTTGAACAGTCACTCACAAAATTTGACTCGGCACACTCACGGACAGACAAGTAACAAGTTAATAGAAGCGTGGAGATAAAATACAGCCGTGAATACGGGCGCTAACCAATCAAAGGGCGGTAATTGAATTCTATTTTCTCTTCTTGAAATAATGTTGTCAACTGTCACAGCTTGATATAATGTTGTCAACTGTCACAGCTGGATATAATGTTGTCAACTGTCACAGCTTGAAATAATGTTGTTAACTGTCACGGCTTGAAATAATGTTGTCAACTGTCAAAGCTTGAAATAATGTTGTCAACTGTCACGGCTTGAAATAATGTTGTCAACTGTCACAGCTTGATATAATGTTGTCAACTGTCACAGCTTTATATAATGTTGTCAACTGTCACAGCTTGATATAATGTTGTCAACTGTCACAGCTTGATATAATGTTGTCAACTGTCACAGCTTGATATAATGTTGTCAACTGTCACAGCTTGATTTAATGTTGTCAACTGTCACAGCTTGATATAATGTTGTCAACTGTCACAGCTTGATATAATGTTGTCAACTGTCACAGCTTGATATAATGTTGTCAACTGTCACAGCTTGATATAATGTTGTCAACTGTCACAGCTTGATATAATGTTGTCAACTGTCACAGCTTGATATAATGTTGTCAACTGTCACAGCTTGATATAATGTTGTCAACTGTCACAGCTTGATATAATGTTGTCAACTGTCACAGCTTGATATAATGTTGTCAACTGTCACAGCTTGATATAATGTTGTCAACTGTCACAGCTTGATATAATGTTGTCAACTGTCACAGCTTGATATAATGTTGTCAACTGTCACAGCTTGATATAATGTTGTCAACTGTCACAGCTTGATATAATGTTGTCAACTGTCACAGCTTGATATAATGTTGTCAACTGTCACAGCTTGATATAATGTTGTCAACTGTCACAGCTTGAAATAATGTTGTCAACTGTCACAGCTTGATATAATGTTGTCAACTGTCACAGCTTGATATAATGTTGTCAACTGTCACAGCTGGAAATAATGTTGTAAACTGTCACAGCTTGATATAATGTTGTCAACTGTCACAGCTTGATATAATGCTGTCAACTGTCACAGCTTGATATAATGTTGTCAACTGTCACAGCTGGAAATAATGTTGTCAACTGTCTGTCACAGCTTGATATAATGTTGTCAACTGTCACAGCTTGATATAATGTTGTCAACTCTCACAGCTTGATATAATGTTGTCAACTGTCACAGCTGGAAATATCCTGAGAGAGATACCACACCAATGTTTTTAGTCTCTAAAAATTTACTAAAATAATTTTCTGAACACATTTTTTTCTCAACGACTTGCTTATTTTGTTCTACTAGGTTAGTTATTATGACCAATGCTCCCTTTCAGCTGCGTGGTTGCGTGGCCGCGCAGACATATGACTGACGCCGCGCAGCAGTTTCAATTTACCGCGCAGCAAATTTTGTAAAATATTGCGGAAAAAAAGGATGCTGCGCAATTTTGCTCACCCGTTTTTTCTCTTTGCACACTGGCCACCGAACCTTAGAGGGAACATTGATTATGACCCTGACATCGCTAGGAGGAATTGTCAGTCATTCTAAAAGTATGTAAGAATATAAGAAGAAATAACTTGTCCTGACTGAGAAAAGAAATCAGAGCTTTGCCATAATTGAGAAAATCTGAAGGTATAACATGTTAATATCTGAAACTGCCTGCACCTGCATGTAGCGTAAGGCATACTGTGTTTTTGTATTATATCTACGTAACACCTGAATATATCTACGTAACACCTGATTATATCTACGTAACACCTGATTTTCCTATCGTTATTATCTATATTAAATGAACATGCGCCTTAGTGGAAGATTCAGTTACACTACGCGGGCAATAACAGGAACATTTTACTCCATCCTTCTACGCGGGCAATAACAGGAACATTTTACTCCATCCTTCTACGCGGGCAATAACAGGAACATTTTACTCCATCCTTCTACGCGGGCAATAACAGGAACATTTTACTCCATCCTTCTACGCGGGCAATAACAGGAACATTTTACTCCATCCTTGAAGATATCTTCAAGTTCTTAATTGTGTTCCCCCATGTTTCAGTATTTAGCTTGTTTTCTAAAATTTCTTTCTCCTTGAGTTTATAAATTTTTACAGAAAAAAAGATTAACGAAATAATTTCAAAAAGAGCAGCCATGATTTATAACTGGAGAATATTAATTAAATCTAGAAACATTAGAGGACGTAAGAACAAACATCAAAGTAGTAACAATACATAATGAAATTAATTCTAACTTGAAAATAAAACAAAAAGATAATCTAATCCAACTCTCAGATAGACATATGGATAAAAACACTTTTCTTATTTGGTATGAAAAAAAAACCCACTTGGAGGTGAAATGGGTTGCCTGATCAAACCAGGAAAATCAACACACTATTAAAATTTAAAACTCTAATTAAATTGCAAGACTAGACATAAACCATGGATATGCGTAGGAAGGAATAACGCTCTGTATTGAATAGACTTCTGTAACAAAAAAGATAAGATAAGATAAGAACATGTGAAACACATTATTGAAGACTATGAATTAAATACTTAATATATGTCATAGGCTCAATGCCCTACGCTGAGCAAACAGTTTTAGCACGGTGGTCAAGTGGCATGCGCGCTCGCTGGCGTACCGATGGTCACGGGTTCGAATCCGTGTGAAGACAAGGATTTGTTCCCGGGCCTAGGGCGTCCCTGAGTCCACCCAGCTCCGAGTGGGTACCTAACACTAGTTAGGGAAATAAAGCCGGCTGGGTAATGCGTGGAACCCTCATAGCCGTGTCCTGTGAACGCTGCATCACTTAACAGACCGGCATGGCCTGTGGACGCAATAATCTTCTGTATAGACTATAGAAGGAGTGTCTGTGTAGATATAATATAAAAGATACGTTTCCTATGCATTGACATTCGGATGGCGAATTATGGTTAATGATCGAGTACTATTTACTGTAAAAATATTTATATGTTAAAGGCAAATTTAAAATTAGATAAAAGTTTGTGGTACACAAATCTTAATTTTCTTCTCGGAATATTATCATGCCAAAATAATAATGTTGTTTTTTAAACTTTCAAAAACATAAGGAGTTTTTTCGTCATTAAAAGAATTTAAAAAAAAATAAAAACCGTTTATTTGTACATATATTTTCCTTCCAAAATATACTGAAAAGTATTCAATTTATACCATTCCAAAAACGTAGAGTTGTCCTTTTCTATCACTAAAAAGCTTGGGTCGCCCTTAGTTCATTGTCTCAGCAAACCCTGTTAGGATCACGATCAATGTGAGAACACGACAGTGATGCGTGGCAGTGGAGGAAATCGAGACAAGTTAAAGGTCAGTGCTGACCTATCTGTGGTCAAAAACAATTGTTTCCCATCATTGATTGTTTTCAGAAACTAGAAACCAGGAATAAGACATCGATGGGTACAACACCACTTCGTGATCAATTGTTCTTGGATTTTCAACAGAAGATTATTGAAATAAATTAACAAACTTTATTGTTAGCAGGTTTGGGGGGATATGTTTACGGTTTGGCATCAGCGTAAAGAGTTTCAGTTCGATTGGCCATTAAGAAGAAAGATGAGGTCACTCAAGCTTGGGTTGAAGATCCCTGGTCCACTGCAAATCATGAAAGATTGTATCGTTATTTTCGGGGTGGGGGTCCCTATTTTCAACTCACTTTCACGTCTGCAAGTTTTTCGAATTAGAGGTCACTCAAGGTAAGTGGAGGTTACAAGAGACTTACGAATAATAAAAGTCTTATCATCAGAAGTGTCGGCTAACTGGATTTCTGGAAATGGATCAAAGTCGAGGTGTAAAATAAAGTTCTCTAAAAAAATAAGTGAAGATCATGTGACTTAATATCATGTGACTTACTATCATGTGACTTACTATCATGTGACTTACTGAACGTCTCAAGTCTTATGGATATAAGGAATCTGTTTAAACTTGGAAAAAGGGTTTGCATATCACATATAGTTAAGTGAATATCTTTGGTGTCATTCTTACCATAAGGGTTGTATTGTTATCATTGTTTGGTAAGTGCACAAATTTACAATTTATTTGAGGAGAAGGACGACCATGTTTATCTGAAACTTTCATGAGACTAGAGTGGATAAAGACGCTGTCAAGTCTCTAGAGAAGTGAGGGACGCCTATGTATATCTGACTGCCGTGTCTCAAGAGAAGTGAGGGGCACATGTGTATATATGACTGATATGAGTCTAGAGAAGTGAGGGGGGCCCATGTATATCTGACTGCCGTGTATCTAGAGAAGTGAGGGACGCCTATGTATATCTGACTGCCATGTCTCTAGAGAAGTGAGGGACGCCCATGTACATCTGAACTTTTTCTAACACGTCAAAATGTATAGTAATCTTACATTTCGCTCCTCCCTGTCTGTTCTTTTCTTTTTTTTTAAATATTTTTTTTCCTACTCCCTTTTTAACTTTTTTTTTACTTTCCAGCCGAAATAATGCAAACAATTGGGGTAGATTCGAATAATGCACGCAGCCCTCATACTTGCATTGTTCCAACCAGTCTCCATAACTCTCTCTTCCAATATTGTCCAAAATGATTTCCCAAGAGTGGCTGACTTAGGACAGCTGATAATTTATGTTCTCATTCTCACATCATTTATATATTCAATGGTGGGATTCAGCTCGTTTATAATGGCTGGTGGGATTATTAGCCTTTATAAGTAAAGGTGGGATTCTAATATCTTGCATTCATGCTCGAGTTATAATTTTTTATATTCCAAGGTGGAATTCACAGGGTCATTTTTTAAAAGGATTAGTTGTTTGGTCGTCCACGAACTTATTTCGGTCACCTCATAATATATGTTGTCTCACGGCTTTTTGTGGGCATGTGGAATCGGAATGTTGAAGGGTGAATTTTGGAGTGAGAATGTTGGAGTGAGAATGTTGGAGTGAGAATGTTGGAGTGAGAATGTTGGAGTGAGAATGTTGGAGTGAGAATGTTGGAGTGAGAATGTTGGAGTGAGAATGTTGGAGTGAGAATGTTGGAGTGAGAATGTTGGAGGTGAGAATGTTGGAGTGAGAATGTTGGAGTGAGAATGTTGGAGTGAGAATGTTGGAGTGAGAATGTTGGAGTGAGAATGTTGGAGTGAGAATGTTGGAGTGAGAATGTTGGAGTGAGAATGTTGGAGTGAGAATGTTGGAGTGAGAATGTTGGAGTGCGAATGTTGGAGTGAGAATGTTGGAGTGAGAATGTTGGAGTGAGAATGTTGGAGTGAGAATGTTGGAGTGAGAATGTTGGAGTGAGAATATTTCACAATATTTTCTCATAAGAAGTATTAAGTAGCTTTAACAGTAAGTTCATGTCCTGGGTATTTTTAAATAATGAATGTCTTTTTCAATGGTAAAAACTAGAGCCGACGTTTAAGAATGTAGAAATTTTGCAGATTTTGCTCCTGGAAGACTAATTATCTTATCATTTACAGACGTTCCTGTTAAACAGAAGTTTATTTCGTCCTACGCTTATTCATTTTTTATGTATAGACTTCCATTTTTATTAGAGTTCTAAATGTTGATAGAGTGTTTGTTTGCCGGGTTTGATCAGGCGACCCATTCCATGCCCGAAGTCCTGACGGGAAGAACGAGAAATTGTATGTCTTTGTTCATGCATGCGGAATAAGAAAATTGTTTCGATCCCTATTTTTGTCTGAGGGTTGTATTAGATTATCCCTGTGCTGTATACATTTTCTAAATTACAATTAATTGACACATGTATTATGTTCATATCAAAAGTAAAAGAAAGGTGAGAAAATAACCGAACGTTTTTGTCAAGTGTAGGAGAATCTATCGACAGTCGGAATCACAAGAAAGAAATATTTGCAGTAGTTTCAGAAAATCAGTCACTAGTTGCCTGTAATACAATAAATGTATATTTTGATTAAGTTCAAACTTTGAAGACACTTTGATTGACTCAAATAACTGAGTCTCAACATATCACGCACTTGGACCTTGCTAGACGTCATAGGGATACACGAGATGGCTTCCTCTGTAGGTGGTTTAGACTAGAGATGAAATGACGAGTTATAGTTACCAAGATCACCAACAGTGTGTCACGCTATAAACGGCCAGACTACAGACATAAGGTCATGCTATAAACTGCAAGACTACAGACATTAGGTCATGCTATAAACGTGGAGACTACAGACATTAGGTCATGCTATAAACGGGAAGACTACAGACATTAGGTCATGCTATAAACAGACTGACTAAAGACATTAGGTCTCGCTATAAACGGCCAGACTACCGACATAAAGTCATTCTATAAACGGCAAGACTACAGACATTAGGTCCCGCTATAAACACCGTAGGTCGTAGGCTGAACTAACAGAATTCAATAAACGGAAAATTAACTTGTAAAATGTAATAATGGTGCTTACAACAGAAAATAGATTTAATAATAAATAACAAATCATTGACATACCCATATCGCAATTATTCTAACTGGTCATGGCTGGAAGTTTGGCATCAATTTATGGCTAAAATGATGTTTTTGTTGGGGATAAATTGTGTGTCGTTTAGATTCTCATGTATTCATCAGGAAGATGATTCCTGTGCAATACTTCGTTAACTTTCTTTACAGAAAACTGAAGCTCATTCAAATGTGTGTTAACGAACATGCTCAAGGTTCGAGCCGTGTGTGGACAAAGCTGTGGTATTTATTCGAGAATAAAACGAGCTCACTTTGCAGGTCCCATTGCATCGAAGCTCGTTCAGTTTTCTAGTAAATTACAGCTCAATTTTGCACTGACTGAAAATTTACGCCTGCATTTTCCTCGTCTATGGTCAATGTATTACAAAACAGCTTGAAACTTTTCCTTCTCAGAAAATCCCATATTGTACTTGGTTCGCCCCTCCACCAGCGTTTTTCTTTAAAAAAAAAGGTTTGCGCTTTCCTGTGAGTATGGAAATGAACTAGGAACATTATCAGCATGACTATCATCTGAGCTCTAGGAACAGTATCAGCATGACTAAATTGACTATCATCTGAGCTTAATTTATCGTTTGTATTGTTAAACGTTTATTCAATTCTTCTATATTCGGTATCTTCTACTCTGCATTCAGGTCGTTTAACTTATTGACTAGCATCTAAATGTTGTCAACAAGTATATTCCTTATCTCCACAAATTTGACACACAAATTTACCTTAGATATCAGTAAACAAATATTCAGTCTCACAGCAGATTTGAAAGTCGGTGGTTTAAAAGTAAACTTTCCCATAAAAGTAAAAACATAATTTAAAATTTGTAATTTTTAAAAAAAGTATGCATTTAACGAAAGACGCTTGATTGATATCATTGCTAGCAATTAGTCATGGCACGACACTCCTTTAATTTATGTGGCGATCCCTGACTGCTAGCTGATGTCATTGTTGGACTGACATCTGGCTGATGTCATTGTTGGACTGACATCTGGCTGATGTCATTGTTGGACTGACATCTGGCTGTCATTGTTGGACTGACATCTGACTGATGTCATTGTTGGACTGAAATCTGGCTGATGTCTTTGTTGGACTGACATCTGACTGATGTCATTGTTGGACTGACATCTGACTGATGTCATTGTTGGACTGACATCTGGCTGATATCAGTGTTGGACTGACATCTGGCTGATATCAGTGTTGGACTGATTGCTGGCTCCTATCATTTTTGGACCTTTCTTTTGTGAACTAATCTGGTAATGGTAACACCGTGTCAGGAAATGATTAGTGTCTGCCTAGCGACAGATTTCTTATCCTTCCGGCGTCATTTTCCCCCTTTCATAACGCTGGAATATGGGCAAAGTTTTCTAAAGATATAAGTGAAAGAAATGACCAAAGGACTAAGTTTTTAAAAAAAAGCTTTTTGAAATAAGAGCGTATTTTAGTTACTTTATAGATCGTTACAGAGTCAGTGAATCAGTCCATAGAGAGGGTCTCAAGTTATTGTGACTTGTGATACTTGTATTTGTATTTCTCTTTAATGCATAGTAAGGTACTTAAAAGGAATAGAAGAAAAAAAACTAAACTTAATTTTGATACGGTGGTAATTTATAATTGAGAGATAACCAATTAGTAGAAAGTAGTTTGTGTTAATTTAGTAGCTAGCCTGTTGGTGGTAGCTTGTGTTCAAATAGTAGCAAGCGTGTAGGTAGTAGCCTGTGTTCACATGGTAGCTAGCGTGTAGGTGGTAGCTGGTGTTCAAATGGTAGCTAGTGTGTAGGTAGTAGCTTGTTTTCACATGGTAGCTAGCGTGTAGGTAGTAGCTTGTGTTCTAATGGTAGCTAGCGTGTAGGTA
Source organism: Ampullaceana balthica (assembly GCA_944989445.1). Lineage (NCBI taxonomy): Eukaryota > Metazoa > Mollusca > Gastropoda > Lymnaeidae > Ampullaceana > Ampullaceana balthica. The sequence continues at coordinate 345,606 of CALYLW010000901.1, read as the reverse complement.
GTAGCCTGTGTTCACATGGTAGCTAGCGTGTAGGTAGTAGCTTGTGTTCTAATGGTAGCTAGCGTGTAGGTAGTAGCTTGTGTTCACATGGTAGCTAGCGTGTAGGTAGTAGCTTGTGTTCACATGGTAGCTAGTGTGTAGGTAGTAGCTTGTATTCAAATGGTAGCTAGTGTGTAGGTAGTAGCTTGTGTTCTAATGGTAGCTAGCGTGTAGGTAGTAGCCTGTGTTCACAAGGTAGCTAGCGTGTAGGTAGTAGCTTGTGTTCTAATGGTAGCTAGCGTGTAGGTAGTAGCTTGTGTTCACATGGTAGCTAGCGTGTAGGTAGTAGCTTGTGTTCACATGGTAGCTAGTGTGTAGGTAGTAGCTCGTGTTCAAATGGTAGCTAGCGTGTAGGTAGTAGCTTGTATTCAAATGGTAGCTAGTGTGTAGGTAGTAGCTTGTGTTCTAATGGTAGTTAGCGTGTAGGTAGTAGCTCGTGTTCTAATGGTAACTAGCGTGTAGGTAGTAGCTTGTATTCAAATGGTTGCTAGCGTGTAAGTAGTAGCTTGTGTTCCAATGGTAGCTAGCGTGTTGGTAGTAGCTTGTATTCAAATGGTAGCTAGTGTGTAGGTAGTAGCTTGTATTCAAATGGTAGCTAGCGTGTAGGTAGTAGCTTGTATTCAAATGGTAGCTAGCGTGTAGGTAGTAGCTTGTATTCACATAGTAGCTAGCGTGTAGGTAGTAGCTCGTGTTCAAATGGTAGCTAGCGTGTAGGTAGTAGCTTGTATTCAAATGGTAGCTAGTGTGTAGGTAGTAGCTTGTGTTCAAATGGTAGCTATCGTGTAGGTAGTAGCTTGTATTCAAATGGTAGCTAGTGTGTAGGTAGTAGCTTGTGTTCTAATGGTAGCTAGCGTGTAGGTAGTAGCTCGTGTTCTAATGGTAACTAGCGTGTAGGTAGTAGCTTGTGTTCAAATGGTAGCTAGCGTGTAGGTAGTAGCCTGTGTTCACATGGTAGCTTGCGTGTAGCATCAGTGCATTTTAAAATGAGACTTTGTGAAATAAGCATGCTTGGTGAAATTCTCTGACATTTATACTGGCACATTCAAGAAGAAAAGTAATTTTTGGAACCGCTTTTCTCTTGTAAGAATTGCTCTGTACTATAACTTCCATGTAAAATAGAAGATACACAAACGAGTTGTGTGATTAAAAGAATAAATGTAAAGCTTTAATAATGAACAAGTACATAAATAAACATGCCTTCATCAGTACAACTATACGAGAATATGTATATAAATTAGGTCTGCGAAAATTAACGATTAATTAATCGATTAATCGTGAAAAATTTTAATCGATTAAAATTAAATATAATCGATTAAAATTCTATTAAAATTTTAAAAACATTTTTCGAATTTTTTTCTCTTCAATTTATCAATTATGTTATATTTTTTGTTACTTACACACGTTTCCCTCGTATTATTATTATTATTTAGACGTGCATGCCTAAACAAAAGCTGTTTTTTGGAGCCATAGAATTAGCGCGACCTAACCGATTTCGCGAAATAAAGAATCGCGACTTAATGGGATCTATATATGCGTTATATAAAATATCATTAATCGAAAATTAAGTGATTAATCGATTAATTTTTAAAAGATTAATCGAACAAAAAATAATCAGTACCAGCCCTAATATCATTTTAATGTAAATTATATATTACCGATTATACCATGCGCAAACTAATAAAGTACAGAAAATAAACAACAGGAATAAAACAATGAAAACGAAATAAAAGAAAATTGACAAAAATGCAGCATAGAAGAATTGGAAGTATAAAAAATTACTGTTTAAAAAAAAAGCTGGAAAAATATGGCGTTCAAACCATATGGAGCCAATGTAAGAAATCGTTTTATTAATCTAGATTCCATATAGATTCCAAAGGGGGTATTGCTCGAATATAGAATTCCATTAACTGTAACATCCAAAATTCCGTTATGATTATTTATATTGAAGTGTTCAGAGACAGATGTTATTTCTATAGTAGGCGCTCTGTAAACCGACCTCCCAGGCTACGTACGACCTGTCTCACGTACGTAAATTTTATTACATTTCTTGCATTATTTCATTGTTTTAGAGAAATGTCACTTGAGATCATCCATTTCGCAACATATAGATCCAGTACGACCTTTCCCTGATATTATTTTCAGTTTCTTCCAAATACACTATTTTCAGTCTACACTACTGTTGTAAGTGTGACCGATCGATTCACTTTCTCCGATACATTGAAGTTCTGTGACAGTCTAGTAGAGTTATATCCCATATATTGAGATTCTAAGTGTGACAGTCTAGTAGAGTTATATCCCATATATTGAGATTCTAAGTGTGACAGTCTAGTAGAGTTATATCCCATATATTGAGATTCTAAGTGTGACAGTCTAGTAGAGTTATATCCCATATACTGAGATTCTAAGTGTGACAGTCTAGTAGAGTTATATCCCATATACTGAGATTCTAAGTGTGACAGTCTAGTAGAGTTATATCCCATATACTGAGATTCTAAGTGTGACCGTCTAGTAGAGTTACATCCCATATATTGAGATTCTAAGTGTGACAGTCTAGTAGAGTTATATCCCATATATTGAGATTCTAAGTGTGACAGTCTAGTAGAGTTATATCCCATATATTGAGATTCTAAGTGTGACAGTCTAGTAGAGTTATATCCCATATATTGAGATTCTAAGTGTGACAGTCTAGTAGAGTTATATCCCATATATTGAGATTCTAAGTGTGACAGTCTAGTAGAGTTACATCCCATATATTGAGATTCTAAGTGTGACAGTCTAGTAGAGTTATATCCCATATATTGAGATTCTAAGTGTGACAGTCTAGTAGAGTTATATCCCATATATTGAGATTCTAAGTGTGACAGTCTAGTAGAGTTATATCCCATATATTGAGATTCTAAGTGTGACAGTCTAGTAGAGTTATATCCCATATATTGAGATTCTAAGTGTGACAGTCTAGTAGAGTTATATCCCATATATTGAGATTCTAAGTGTGACAGTCTAGTAGAGTTATATCCCATATATTGAGATTCTAAGTGTGACAGTCTAGTAGAGTTATATCCCATATATTGAGATTCTAAGTGTGACAGTCTAGTAGAGTTATATCCCATATATTGAGATTCTAAGTGTGACAGTCTAGTAGAGTTATATCCCATATATTGAGATTCTAAGTGTGACAGTCTAGTAGAGTTATATCCCATATACTGAGATTCTAAGTGTGACAGTCTAGTAGAGTTATATCCCATATATTGAGATTCTAAGTGTGACAGTCTAGTAGAGTTATATCCCATATACTGAGATTCTAAGTGTGACAGTCTAGTAGAGTTATATCCCATATATTGAGATTCTAAGTGTGACAGTCTAGTAGAGTTATATCCCATATACTGAGATTCTAAGTGTGACAGTCTAGTAGAGTTATATCCCATATATTGAGATTCTAAGTGTGACAGTCTAGTAGAGTTATATCCCATATATTGAGATTCTAAGTGTGACAGTCTAGTAGAGTTATATCCCATATATTGAGATTCTAAGTGTGACAGTCTAGTAGAGTTATATCCCATATATTGAGATTCTAAGTGTGACAGTCTAGTAGAGTTATATCCCATATACTGAGATTCTAAGTGTGACAGTCTAGTAGAGTTATATCCCATATACTGAGATTCTAAGTGTGACAGTCTAGTAGAGTTATATCCCATATACTGAGATTCTAAGTGTGACAGTCTAGTAGAGTTATATCCCATATACTGAGATTCTAAGTGTGACAGTCTAGTAGAGTTATATCCCATATACTGAGATTCTAAGTGTGACAGTCTAGTAGAGTTACATCCCATATATTGAGATTCTAAGTGTGACAGTCTAGTAGAGTTATATCCCATATATTGAGATTCTAAGTGTGACAGTCTAGTAGAGTTATATCCCATATATTGAGATTCTAAGTGTGACAGTCTAGTAGAGTTATATCCCATATACTGAGATTCTAAGTGTGACAGTCTAGTAGAGTTATATCCCATATATTGAGATTCTAAGTGTGACAGTCTAGTAGAGTTATATCCCATATACTGAGATTCTAAGTGTGACAGTCTAGTAGAGTTATATCCCATATATTGAGATTCTAAGTGTGACAGTCTAGTAGAGTTATATCCCATATACTGAGATTCTAAGTGTGACAGTCTAGTAGAGTTATATCCCATATACTGAGATTCTAAGTGTGACAGTCTAGTAGAGTTACATCCCATATATTGAGATTCTAAGTGTGACAGTCTAGTAGAGTTATATCCCATATACTGAGATTCTAAGTGTGACAGTCTAGTAGAGTTACATCCCATATATTGAGATTCTAAGTGTGACAGTCTAGTAGAGTTATATCCCATATATTGAGATTCTAAGTGTGACAGTCTAGTAGAGTTATATCCCATATATTGAGATTCTAAGTGTGACAGTCTAGTAGAGTTACATCCCATATATTGAGATTCTAAGTGTGACAGTCTAGTAGAGTTACATCCCATATATTGAGATTCTAAGTGTGACAGTCTAGTAGAGTTACATCCCATATATTGAGATTCTAAGTGTGACAGTCTAGTAGAGTTACATCCCATATATTGAGATTCTAAGTGTGACAGTCTAGTAGAGTTATATCCCATATACTGAGATTCTAAGTGTGACAGTCTAGTAGAGTTACATCCCATATATTGAGATTCTAAGTGTGACAGTCTAGTAGAGTTATATCCCATATATTGAGATTCTAAGTGTGACAGTCTAGTAGAGTTATATCCCATATATTGAGATTCTAAGTGTGACAGTCTAGTAGAGTTACATCCCATATACTGAGATTCTAAGTGTGACAGTCTAGTAGAGTTATATCCCATATATTGAGATTCTAAGTGTGACAGTCTAGTAGAGTTACATCCCATATACTGAGATTCTAAGTGTGACAGTCTAGTAGAGTTATATCCCATATATTGAGATTCTAAGTGTGACAGTCTAGTAGAGTTACATCCCATATACTGAGATTCTAAGTGTGACAGTCTAGTAGAGTTACATCCCATATATTGAGATTCTAAGTGTGACAGTCTAGTAGAGTTATATCCCATATATTGAGATTCTAAGTGTGACAGTCTAGTAGAGTTATATCCCATATATTGAGATTCTAAGTGTGACAGTCTAGTAGAGTTATATCCCATATATTGAGATTCTAAGTGTGACAGTCTAGTAGAGTTATATCCCATATATTGAGATTCTAAGTGTGACAGTCTAGTAGAGTTATATCCCATATATTGAGATTCTAAGTGTGACAGTCTAGTAGAGTTACATCCCATATACTGAGATTCTAAGTGTGACAGTCTAGTAGAGTTATATCCCATATATTGAGATTCTAAGTGTGACAGTCTAGTAGAGTTATATCCCATATATTGAGATTCTAAGTGTGACAGTCTAGTAGAGTTATATCCCATATACTGAGATTCTAAGTGTGACAGTCTAGTAGAGTTACATCCCATATATTGAGATTCTAAGTGTGACAGTCTAGTAGAGTTATATCCCATATACTGAGATTCTAAGTGTGACAGTCTAGTAGAGTTATATCCCATATATTGAGATTCTAAGTGTGACAGTCTAGTAGAGTTATATCCCATATATTGAGATTCTAAGTGTGACAGTCTAGTAGAGTTATATCCCATATATTGAGATTCTAAGTGTGACAGTCTAGTAGAGTTATATCCCATATATTGAGATTCTAAGTGTGACAGTCTAGTAGAGTTACATCCCATATATTGAGATTCTAAGTGTGACAGTCTAGTAGAGTTATATCCCATATATTGAGATTCTAAGTGTGACAGTCTAGTAGAGTTATATCCCATATATTGAGATTCTAAGTGTGACAGTCTAGTAGAGTTATATCCCATATATTGAGATTCTAAGTGTGACAGTCTAGTAGAGTTATATCCCATATATTGAGATTCTAAGTGTGACAGTCTAGTAGAGTTATATCCCATATATTGAGATTCTAAGTGTGACAGTCTAGTAGAGTTATATCCCATATATTGAGATTCTAAGTGTGACAGTCTAGTAGAGTTATATCCCATATATTGAGATTCTAAGTGTGACAGTCTAGTAGAGTTATATCCCATATATTGAGATTCTAAGTGTGACAGTCTAGTAGAGTTATATCCCATATATTGAGATTCTAAGTGTGACAGTCTAGTAGAGTTATATCCCATATACTGAGATCTAAGTGTGACAGTCTAGTAGAGTTACATCCCATATACTGAGATCTAAGTGTGACAGTCTAGTAGAGTTACATCCCATATACTGAGATCTAAGTGTGACAGTCTAGTAGAGTTACATCCCATATACTGAGATCTAAGTGTGACAGTCTAGTAGAGTTACATCCCATATACTGAGATCTAAGTGTGACCGTTCACGCTGAAAAAGAAATAAACGTAAACAACTCTAGCAGGATGACGTCATTCCCCAAAGACTATCCAGTGTTCTCGTCAGTGCCAACGAAAGCAACAGGGAGACTGCTAAAAACAGTCTTATAATAGGAGAATTACCACCCTTAGATCAGTTGCTGCCCCTGAGAGTCTGCGGTCCCAGAAATCATTTCGATGGGAAGTAAAAGCGCAGTTCGTGATAACTCCCTAGTGGGGACACACATGCAGACAGACAGACCCGCTTCTCGGGCAAGCCAGCCTATTTATAGCTAATCTATCGCTGCTACAGATTCTGTTTCAACATTACTAAATGGACAATTTAGCTTGAAATATTAAAACCAGCCTTTGAGTACAATGTGTTTTCAGTCTTTTAGCTCCTCATTCTACCATCGTCCTGAATTTACGCATCAAGTTATTGTAATGTTTGGACTTCCTCTGTTATAAACTTGAAACAACACTTGTTAGTATTTTCCTGCCGCTTAAAAATGTGTTTCCCTATTCTTTTTACTTTATGCTTGCTATTGTTTCCCCCACAATTTTTCTAGCTTTCGATTTACAATCGTTAGTGCTAATATCCCAGAATGGCTCTATCTTTTGATCTACCATTATTTTATCGATTGTTCTAAAGCAGTGGTTCCCAAAGTGGTCCGTACGGACCCCCAGGGGTCCCCGGTACCCTTCAGGGGGTCCGTGGAAAATTAAAATTGATTTGGGGGTCCCTGAACAACGTCAGGGGGTCCGCGCAAGGTTTAACATCAAATAATAAAACTGTGATAAATTTTTATTATTATGGAAATTAAAATAAATAATACTAAATAAAATAGTATGTGAATGCCTTTTCTACTAATTAAATACCATCTTAGGTGCTATCATTTATGGATACAATGTTGTTTTACTTAGAAAAAGTAGCAGAACTACTGTAATTCCCACATCTATAACCAATCAAAATACTTGTTTTGTTGAAAGTTTATAACTTGAATCTACGAGGGTTGCAAGGCTGTGTATTTTTCGATGTGTCGGGAACTTATATTTATCTAAATTGTATCCTATCATCAAATATTGTTTTCAATACGGCTTTACTGTAGCATTCCATTGAAAACGTTAATAATTCTTAACAGTGGTTTGTTACAACAGATAAGAGAATGAGTGAGTCCAAGGCTACATTTAGACTTGATGCAGGACCGTCTTAACGGATAGGCCCGTTGGGCATTTGCCCGGGGACCCACGAGCATAGGGGCCCCATGGGAATGTTTATTTATATATATTATGTATATTTATTTTCTTATTCCTGCGGGAGAGGGGCCCAACACTATTTCTTTGCCAGGGGGGCCAAAATGGTGTAAAGACGGCTCTGACTTGATGGGGCCCAAAGCTATTTAAGGCCCTTTCGAAGTCTAGATATTCTATATCAGTGACAAATAAGAAAACAAAATTCCGGGGGCCCCAAGAAGGCAGGGGCCCTAAGTTATAGCTTGTTTAGCAAATAGGTAAATCCAGCAATGAGTGAGCCGAAGAAACAATGCCAACAATACAGTGTTATTGAATATTTGAAGTATGGCTAAATGTTTGGAAACAGATACGAAAGGTGATACGTTATTTACTGAATTAAAAAAAATGTTTGAAGTTGAAAGCAATACTCTTGACTTTCTGGCATACTTAAAACATGCTGTACCACATGTATTTTCAGGAAATTGAGTCATTCATCGACATCAAATATTCACAAAAATCTTAGTGAAATTTGCATGGATTACATTAGTTAATAAATGAAAAGGAATGCCTTCCTATTAGAATTATTTGCTCACTATTGTTTGGAAAATGAAGAAGACTATAATGGATTACTTATTCACACAGAAGTACAATCGTTATCAACACGTATATATTTAAATCGATTTCATGCTCTCTTTGATTTAGTGTCCGAATTCCTGGAAAACAAAGACAATGATCTGCAACACAATGAACTAAAAATGACATATGGGGCCGTCCATAAAGTACGTCACGCTATTTTTGACAATTTTTAACTCCCTCCCTCCCCCCTGTCACAAACTGTCACACATCTCGGACCCCCCTCCCCTAAAGTACGTCACACTTTCGAACAAAAATGTTGCTTTTTATTAACAAAATAATCAAAATTTAATATAAAACAGCGTGACGTCACACATGGCCGGACACCCCCCTCCCCCTGTCACAAACTGTCACACTTTCTTACACCCCCTCCCCCCTCTGGAGCGTGACGTACTTTATAGACGGCCCCTATCCTTTATGAATGATTTATTTACCCAAATTTAACGAATCTAATTTGAAACTTCAACTACTACAAGGTAACCAATTAAATTTAATCAAAACTAAAAGTGTTATATCTGAGTTTGTTGCAAAACTTTTTCTGTGCAAACAAAACTTAGGAACAGGAGAATGTTCTCAGTTTCCAAATCTTTCGAAATTACAAAATAGAGATAAATATTTGCTGGCTTACTGTCAAAACTTAACGGCTCTTCATGCAGACTTCAGACCTGAACCAAAGATTTGTAGGCATTCATAACTATTGGATATTTCCGACTGGCAGTTGAACCCTTTTGCGCATGGACAAACTCAGATCACAAACACAGATGAATACATACTAATACAGTAGCAGATTATTGAAATCTCTACAAATTAGGAACTTAAACCAATGTTTGGACTAGGATAGCACAAATTATGGTTACAAAGTCAGATCCCAATTTTATATCATGCATTATGGGTTATTGTACAGAATTTTTTGACTATTTTCCTGTCTTCCTATATGGTAGAAGAAACATTCAGTGGCGTTATGAAACTCATTTTTTAAAAAAAGAAACAACTAGAAATTGGTGCTCGTGAGGATTTGCGGTTCCTACACATAAACATGGAGTCGGTCATAAATACACTCATAAAATATCATCACATTAATTCAAGTTATTAATTGTTTTCAATTTTATTTTAAACAAAAGTGATAATTTCAATAAATAACGTACTTCTTCATCAAAATGTTGCTTTTGTAATTTTGTACAATGCATTCATAAAAAAATTTTCACATGGGGGTCCTTGGGGAAGTTTTTACTATAAAAAGGGTACGTGGGTCAAAAAAGTTTGGGAACCACTGTTCTAAAGCATGTAAAAGCTTTGGGTCAACCAATGTTACAACTAATGTCTTTCCCTTGTTACTAAATGAAAAAATCTCCTTCATCCCCAGGATTCTGAATTCCTCCATGCGCATTCTGCCGGACAGTATTGATCTGGGGATGCCCTTAATCAGATGTTATTGATCAATACAATAGCCCGTGTACCTACAAAGACTTAGCTTCTTGATTTGTCATATTGTTGTCTGGGGTAGTGTGTCTCAACAAGCGAGGGGACTGCTTGTTGTCTGGGGTATTGTGTCTCAACAAGCGAGGGGACTGCTTGTTGTCTATAGTACTGTGTCTCACCAAGCGAGGGGACAGCTTGTTGTCTGGGGTATTGTGTCTCAACAAGCGAGGGGACTGCTTGTTGTCTATAGTACTGTGTCTCACCAAGCGAGGGGACAGCTTGTTGTCTGGGGTATTGTGTCTCAACAAGCGAGGGGACAGCTTGTTGTTGTCTGTGGTTTTGTGTCTCAACAAGCGAGGGGACTGCTTGTTGTCTGTGGTATTGTGTCTGAACAAGCAAGGGGACAGCTTGTTGTCTGTGGTTTTGTGTCTCAACAAGCGAGGGGACTGCTTGTTGTCTGTGGTATTGTGTCTCAACAAACAAGGGGACAGCTTGTTGTCTGTGGTATTGTGTCTCAACAAGCGAGGGGACTGCTTGTTGTCTGTGGTATTGTGTCTCAACAAGCAAGGGGACAGCTTGTTGTCTGTGGTATTGTGTCTCAACAAGCAAGGGGACAGCTTGTTGTCTGTGGTATTGTGTCTCAACAAGCGAGGGGACTGCTTGTTGTCTGGGGTATTGTGTCTCAACAAGCAAGGGGACAGCTTGTTGTCTGTGGTATTGTGTCTCAACAAGCGAGGGGACTCCTTGTTGTCTGTGGTATTGTGTCTCAACAAGCAAGGGGACAGCTTGTTGTCTGGGGTATTGTGTCTCAACAAGCGAGGGGACAGCACGGAACCAAACCAAAAAATCAAAGGTTATCCAATTAGACTAAACTTCGACTGGACTTTTATCAACTTAACAAACAAATGGACAAGGGTAGGACGCAATAGTGTTCTGTATAGAAGAATCGCCTGTAATAGATAATATAAATGGAATTATTTTTTTAATAAACGCATCTACTTATATCAATATAGGAGTCGTCCATAAATAACGTCACGTGATTTCACGAAACATCGCCCCTCCCCATCGTCACACGTCGTCACAAAAAGTTAGAACCCCCTCCAAAATGACATCACAAAGCTTTGCCCCCTCCCCCTAATAAAGGTCGTATTTCTAATTGGAAAGAAAGCATGTTTCAAATCCTCTTATTGTCATTTAAGTGTGCATTTAGTGTATGGCTTCACTCTGAAATCGTAAAATGCGTGAAGTCATGTAAAACGTCATTAAATAAATTGTAAGCAATCCCCTCGTCATACGTCATCACAAACGGTCGACCACTTACCCCCCCCCTCCTCTTTGTGCATGACGTCATTAAGGACGGCCCAAAAGACAAACGAAATTGATTGCAAACATCTGAACCAAACTGATGAAATCGATTAGAAGTCGTATGCTATCAAATGAACAAAATTTGCATTTACACACACACACACACACACACACACACACACACACACACACACACACACACACACACACACACTATATATATATATGTGTGTGTGTGTGTGTGTATGTATATACTAGACTTACATGAATTAAAGAGGCATTGGTGTTGCAACTATGACTAAGCAGACACTGCGTATTTATTTATAAAGTTTATACTGGTGTAACAATTGTGCTAACCAGTCGTTGATTCATTAATTACCTTATTTCACGTGTAAATCGGGGCACGTCTTTCTTCACACCACTCAGATGATAAGATGATAAGATGAAGTTTTCTGAACGATAAATTTTAATCTTGATATTTACATATTTTACATTTGAGCATTTGAATATTAAGCTTTAGGATATTCGAGTTCATAAACTCATCAAATCATTATGATATGAAAGTTGATTCTTTCTATCAGTTGATACTATCTCTCAGATAATACTTTCTCTCAGTTGATACTTTCTCTCAGTTGATACTTTCTCTCAGTTAATACTTTCTCTCAGTTAATACTTTCTCTCAGTAGATACTTTCTCTCAGTTGATACTTTCTCTCAGTTAATACTTTCTCTCAGCTAATACTTTCTCTCAGTTAATACTTTCTCTCAGCTAATACTTTCTCTCAGTTAATACTTTCTCTCAGTTAATACTTTCTCTCAGTTAATACTTTCTCTCAGTTAATACTTTCTCTCAGTTAATACTTTCTCTCAGTTAATACTTTCTCTCAGCTAATACTTTCTCTCAGCTAATACTTTCTCTCTCAGTTGATACTTTCTCTCAGTTGATACTTTCTCTCAGTTGATACTTTCTCTCAGTTGATACTTTCTCTCAGTTAATACTTACTCTCAGTTAATACTTTCTCTCAGTTAATACTTTCTCTCAGTTAATACTTTCTCTCAGCTAATACTTTCTCTCAGTTAATACTTTTTCTCAGCTAATACTTTCTCTCAGTTAATACTTTCTCTCAGCTAATACTTTCTCTCATCTAATACTTTCTCTCTCAGTTGATACTTTCTCTCAGTTGATACTTTCTCTCAAATAATATAGTATAAATACTCGGACAAAAAGTATTGTTTATTCTTCCTAATAGATGACATGAAATATTCTGAGGAATTGATGATTTCATATTTCTTCACATATTTACAAAATCTGACAAATAGTATAGTTTAAATACTCTGACAAATAGTATAGTTTAAATACTCTGACAAATAGTATAGTTTAAATACTCTGACAAATAGTATAGTTTAAATACTCTGACAAATAGTATAGTTTAAATACTCTGACAAATAGTATAGTTTAAATACTCTGACAAATAGTATAGTTTAAATACTCTGACAAATAGTATAGTTTAAATACTCTGACAAATAGTATAGTTTAAATACTCTGACAAATAGTATAGTTTAAATACTCTGACAAATAGTATAGTTTAAATACTCTGACAAATAGTATAGTTTAAATACTCTGACAAAGTTCCTGCTTCTTGAGAGATTGTTTAGTAAATACATTAGAAAAACTAATGACGTTAACACATCTAAGAGTTAACAAAGTTAACACCTTGTGACAGGTGTTGAAGTTATCAACTCCAGGCAGGTGCGCGGTTCCATCTCCTATTAATTTATACAAACATTGAGCCAGGTACGCACTATTTGTTTCACTTATCTCTTCAAACCTGAACGGTCCGATTCTTATTATGTTAGCTCTTCCCATTTCTTATTGTTTTTAGAAATATTCTAAGACAGCGAACTCCCGCGTAAAGATTTGTGGCTAAAGATGTCATTTATTTTAGCCAGAAGTCTAGTTGAGTTACTAGTGACTGGTGGAGATTGTGGCTAGTTATAGTGACAGATGGAGTGTGTGGCTAGTTGTCGTGACAGACGGAGTGTGTGGCTAGTTGTAGTGACGGACGGAGTGTGTGGCTAGTTGTAGTGACAGACGGAGCGTGTGGCTACTTGTAGTTACTGATACAGCGTGTGGCTAGTAATAGTGACAGATACAGTGTGTGACTAGTTGTAGTGACAGATTGAGTGTGTGGCTAGTTGTAGTGACAGATACAGTGTGTGGCTAGTTATAGTGACAGATACAGTGTGTGGCTAGTTGTAGTAACAGATGGAGTGTGTGGCTAGTTGTAGTGACAGATGGAGTGTGTGGCTAGTTGTAGTGACAGACGGAGTGTGTGGCTAGTTGTAGTGACAGATACAGTGTGTGGCTAGTTATAGTGACAGATACAGTGTGTGGCTAGTTGTAGTGACAGACGAAGTGTGTGACTAGTTGTAGTGACAGACGGAGTGTGTGGCTACATGTAGTGACAGACGGAGTGTGTGGCTAGTTACAGTGACAGATACAGTGTGTGGCTAGTTGTAGTGTCAGATGGAGTGTGTGGCTATTTGTTTTGACAGACGGAGTGTGTGGCTAGATGTAGTGACAGATGGAGTGTGTGGCTATTTGTTTTGACAGACGGAGTGTATGGCTAGTTGTAGTGACAGATGGAGTGTGTGGCTATTTGTTTTGACAGACGGAGTGTATGGCTAGTTGTAGTGACAGATGGAGTGTGTGGCTAGTTGTAGTGACAGATGGAGTGTGTGGCTAGTTGTAGTGACAGATGGAGTGTGTGGCTAGTTGTAGTGACAGACGGAGCGTGTGGCTACTTGTAGTTACTGATACAGTGTGTGGCTAGTAATAGTGACAGATACAGTGTGTGGCTAGTTGTAGTGACAGATGGAGTGTGTGGCTATTTGTTTTGACAGACGGAGTGTATGGCTAGTTGTAGTGACAGATGGAGTGTGTGGTTATTTGTTTTGACAGACGGAGTGTGTGGCTAGATGTAGTGACAGATGGAGTGTGTGGCTATTTGTTTTGACAGACGGAGTGTATGGCTAGTTGTAGTGACAGATACAGTGTGTGGCTAGTTGTAGTGACAGATGGAGTGTGTGGCTAGTTGTAGTGACAGATGGAGTGTGTGGCTATTTGTTTTGACAGACGGAGTGTGTGGCTAGATGTAGTGACAGATGGAGTGTGTGGCTATTTGTTTTGACAGACGGAGTGTATGGCTAGTTGTAGTGACAGATACAGTGTGTGGCTAGTTGTAGTGACAGATGGAGTGTGTGGCTAGCTGTAGTGACAGACGAAGTGTATGGCTAGTTTTCTTGGTCGGGTTGTGCTAGCCTTCAGGTAATCTATGGAGACAAAAATACTATGTTGGAAAATCAATTGTATTGTATGTTACAAACTTTAGAGGTACAATGTACGAAATTTTAACTACATATGGAAACATGTGAGGAATTTCGTGAGGATCTCTGAGGAACCATGTCAGACATTCTCAAGGGAACAGTGTGAGGAAGCATGGGCGAATTCTGCGAGTTAAAATGTGAAAAATGCAAAGAACTTTCTGACGTGCTGTGTGGCAAAGCGTGTAAGGAAGAATGTTAAGGATTAAATGAGGAAAACCGAAAAAAGCATTGTTAGGTTAATGTGGAAAGAATCTTGTAAATAAGGTAAGAAAAACTACAGTGAACAGAGTCGCTTAGAGCAACAATCTATTGAATAGTTTCAAATAGAGAGCCAGATGTTTGTATTAAAAATGTTTGTATTTCATGTGTGTAACAAACTTAATTTGTACTCTTGGCTAAAGTCACTGGGCTAATTCGGTTTATTCTCTGCCATTTTTTGTTTTACTATTGTTTCATGAGTTATTTTGGTTGATTATCTAAACTTGTTTTAACTATATAGTCATCTGTTTATGGTAGTAGGTTTATCTAAACATGTTTTAACTATATAGTCATCTGGTTATGGCAGTTGGTTTATGTAAACTTGTGTGTTTAATTCTAAAATCTTAATCCCCTGATTTGTTTGGGTTAATTTCTCAAACCTGGACGCGTACAGCACTAGCTCGTTCCCTGGACAAGTTAATTCATCCTTCGTCCTATGCTGAATACGAAATCTTTCGTCGTGTGCAAAGTGATAGCTGAGATCGCGGTACGATGTAGGATGATGGATGGTCGTGATTGATCCTGGCGATAGAGAAACTGTGATAAATTCCAGCACTCTCATAATTCGAAGGCGGCACCGGAAGTAAAGATAGCGTAATATTGAGACCAGACGGCATGCGGCTCAAGATAAAGCCAGGGGCGGAGTCAGACGTGGGGGGAGTTCAATATTAACCCAGGATGTGTCCAAATGTCATACCGAAGTCATATGTGTGGGGAGTTCATTGTTAACCCAGGATGTGTCCAAATGCCATACCGAAGTCAGATGTGTGGGGAGTTCATTGTTAACCCAGGATGTGTCCAAATGTCATACTAAAGTCAGATGTGTGGGGAGTTCATGGTTCACCCAGGATGTATCCAAATGTCATAGTGAAGTCAGATGTGTGGGGGGGGGAGTTCATTGTTAACCCAGGATGTGTCCAAATGTCATACCGAAGTCAGATGTGTGGGGAGTTCATTGTTAACCCAGGATGTGTCCAAATGTTATACGGAAGTCAGATGTGTGGGGAGTTCATTGTTAACCCAGGATGTGTCCAAATGTCATACCGAAGTCAGATGTGTGGGGAGTTCATTGTTAACCCAGGATGTGTCCAAATGTCATACCGAAGTCAGATGTGTGGGGAGTTCATTGTTAACCCAGGATGTGTCCAAATGTTATACGGAAGTCAGATGTGTGGGGAGTTCATTGTTAACCCAGGATGTGTCCAAATGTCATACTAAAGTCAGATGTGTGGGGAGTTCATGGTTCACCCAGGATGTATCCAAATGTCATAGCGAAGTCAGATGTGTGGAGGGGAGTTCATTGTTAACCCAGGATGTGTCCAAATGTCATACCGAAGTCAGATGTGTGGGGAGTTCATTGTTAACCCAGGATGTGTCCAAATGTTATACGGAAGTCAGATGTGTGGGGAGTTCATTGTTAACCCAGGATGTGTCCAAATGTTATACCGAAGAGATTGCTTGTTAACCCAGGATGTGTCCAAATGTTATACCGAAGAGATTGCTTGTTAACCCAGAATGTGTCCAAATGTTATACCGAAGAGATTGCTTGTTAACCCAGGATGTGTCCAAATGTTATACCGAAGAGATTGCTTGTTAACCCAGAATGTGTCCAAATGTTATACCGAAGAGATTGCTTGTTAACCCAGGATGTGTCCAAATGTTATACCGAAGAGATTGCTTGTTAACCCAGGATGTGTCCAAATGTTATACCGAAGAGATTGCTTGTTAACCCAGGATGTGTCCAAATGTTATACCGAAGAGATTGCTTGTGTCGATATTAGTATTCAAGGAGATAGAATATCTAGTTGTATAACAAATTTTTTTTAGTTGGTTTCTGAAATATCTAAGTCAGTTCCAACATGACCTTCATTTTATGTCAGTTCCAACATTACTTATGTAATATGTTTGTCGCTACAATACCTCCACCGTTTAATAATTTTGACAAAACGTCATTTTCATAATGGTTTTAACGACACCTGTATCTTATAATGTTTTAATTCGTTTTTAAAGCTCTGGTTTGCTTTAAACATATTTCTTTTTGTCTAGTTAATTTAATCCTTGAATTCATGTTTAGAACTAAGCATAAATCATACCTTAACAAAGCCTCTTACCTGTCCCGGTTAAAAACCTCGTCCCAATCTCGTTTAGTGACACCGGTCACCAACCCTCGTCACAATCTCGTTTAGTGACACCGTCAGACGTCACAATGTCACCCAGTACCCGTGCAACACCCGCCCCTAACTGTCACTCATTCAGACTACCCCCAAGCTTGGTGACATTGACATTCAACAGTTCGTTGTACATGTTCAATCGTTCCGTCATTCAATAGTCCCTTGTACTTGGTCAATCGTTCCGTCATTCAACAGTCCCTTGTACTTGGTCAATCGTTCCGTCATTCAACAGTCCCTTGTACTTGGTCAATCGTTCTGTCATTCAAGGTCAGTGGCGCAGAAACTAAGTAAAGGCAAGAATCATGTCTTTAGTTTCTTTGTTGTCTGTATAATTTGTCAACCTCTCTGCTCTTTTTCTGATGTGCAAGATCTCCAAGGTCATCAAGAGAGACGGTTGATGTTCGTCGCTGGTTTCTTATGTTTGTAAAATCGTACGTCCCACCTAAGACAATTTGCTATAAAGGTTCACAACCTAAACAATGTCTAAATGTCATGTCAGACTTAATACTTTAAACATTCGAAGTATTCCTACTACTTAGGTCTTGGAGACTGCTCTAAAAACAAGTCTCTTCAAACTTTTATTTCAAAATTAATTTATTAACAATCAAATATTTCTTTAAAAGATAAACGTAAATTATGTGCATTGTAATGTCATTGTACATTGTAGTTAGGATATGAATGTTTTACACTGAATTCATTGAAAATTATATGCGTTACTATTTTTAATTGAAACGCTGTGAGCCCAGTTGCTTGCTCGGGATACTGCTCTTTAGAAATTATCAAATTATTATTATTATACAAAGCGCAAATAACTCAAATGTCACAACTCACATAATGTCTAAATCAAATGCATTTACTGCAATGATAACGTATGTTGACTTCTCCAATGATGTGAAGCCACGCACTGGCTACTCCTATCAGTCATGGAGCACTTTTCAACATTTCTTCGCTTCGAGGATAAGTCTCAAGTTATCCCTCGCCTTGATCTCGGCGGCCATGTCTCGCTTATCTTACTCGTTAAATCCACTTTTCCGCTTATCTTAATTGTTGAATCCATATCTTGCCTTATCCGTAACGTTGATTTTTATCTCTTTATTTATCCAGCGCCTTCCTCTTTCTTTAAGCCCTACTTTGAGCTAAGTGCTGTGACGTAGCCTGGAGAGTTTCTCTCAACGTCAATTTCGTTGCGCTTCTTGTCTTCACATCCTCCCCGCACCTCACTTTCCCCGCTTTCTGCATGAATACTTGCCAGGAATTCGTTGGTTTCAATTTTTGTTTGAAAATATTTTTTTTTGACTCTATTTTTGAGGAGATGGAAGCTACTTTCCAAAATAAATCATGACTATTGGGTTGTTTGACAAAGGATAAAGTGATACGTAAATTAGCTTGATGAAACTCTAAGGTTGTAGGATATAGGATAAATGGCTACGAAAATTAGATGGTTCAGACTCTTGAGTTTGTGGGATGTAGGATAAAGGCACGTGTAATTTAGTGTATAAGGTTTGAATTTGTTGGATATAGGATAAAGAGATTTCCTGTTCAATTTTCTCAGTATCGTAGCTAGTGAAATGTTGGGGTCACAATTTTTGCCAGCTGGCGATCGGCTACTTTCTCTCAGCTTGACCTCATGAACCTTCGAGAACATAGACGTCCTTGAATAGTTCAATGATACCTGGCAACAGGCGGATATTTAGCAAAATTACACAACTTTGATTGGTTGTTAATGAGATGCAAAACTTTCGAGTTTTCTAATTTGATAAGTTACTAATTAGTTAGCTGAAAATGTGAGCCTCTAGAGTTTTCATTCAATAATGGACTCCAGAAATGTGTTTATGTTAATTCTATGTTGTCAGTTTGGTTTTGTTCATGTAGTGTTTCTATTATTATAACAGATGCCCTCAAATAATTTTTTACTAGATTGTTTTGAGGCTGTGATATAGTTTATATTTGAATGATTTCTGCATTGTTGTTTTCCACTGCGGAAATTAAAAAAAAATTCTGGATTTTAAAACGGGTAACTTATGAAAATGTACAGTTAATGAAGCTTATGACAGGGATGGCGGCTTACATGTACAGTAATTGAGCCATCGATGCTAGAATACTCACCAAATTGAGCCATCGATGCTAGAATACTCACCAAATTGAGCCATCGACGCTAGAATACTCACCAAATTGAGCCATCGATGCTAGAATACTCACCAAATTGAGCCATCGATGCTGGAATACTCACCAAATTGAGCCATCGATGCTAGAATACTCACCAAATTGAGCCATCGATGCTAGAATACTCACCAAATTGAGCCATCGATGCTGGAATACTCACCAAATTGAGCCATCGATGCTAGAATACTCACCAAATTGAGCCATCGATGCTAGAATACTCACCAAATTGAGCCATCGATGCTAGAATACTCACCAAATTGAGCCATCGATGCTAGAATACTCACCAAATTGAGCCATCGATGCTAGAATACTCACCAAATTGAGCCATCGATGCTAGAATACTCACCAAATTGAGCCATCGATGCTACAATACTCACCAAATTGAGCCATGGATGCTAGAATACTCACCAAATTAAAGAAATGAAGCAGTGCTGCCATGAGACATCATGTCATGGTATACAGAACAGGTGAAACATTCAAACAGTGTTGCTCAAATACCTAGCTTGTTTTACAACTATAATATTTATAACTCATTGTTTTGGACTACTTGTTTAAAGTTTAGCATTCACTTTTCAATTGATAATTTTCACTTAGCGAAAAAAATGTAATTATGATAAGATGTGATTGGAGCTGTGGGGAGGTCAATGACAAATGTAATTATGATAAGATGTGATTGGAGCTGTGGAGAGTTCAATGGCAAATGTAATTATGATAAGATGTGATTGGATGGAGCTGTGGGGAGGTCAATGGCAAATGTAATTATGATTAGATGTGATTGGATGGAGCTGTGGAGAGGTCAATGACAAATGTAATTATGATAAGATGTGATTGGATGGAGCTGTGGAGAGGTCAATGACAAATGTAATTATGATTAGATGTGATTGGATGGAGCTGTGCAGAGGTCAATGACAAATGTAATTATGATTGGATGTGATTGGATGGAGCTGTGGAGAGGTCAATGACAAATGTAATTATGATTAGATGTGATTGGAGCTGTGGAGACGTCGATGACAATGACACTAGAGCATGTTTGGTGGTCTGGGATGGTAAACTATCTCCGACAGATGATATTACAGGCTGCCGAGTTATTACTGTACTGTATTTAAAATTTGTATTTGGATGGTTTGTCTAATTATTTTATTGTAATAATAGAAAGTAAGACGTAACATTAGTTTTTATTGCATTCATTAGTTTCAGGGTTTGATTTCTTAGACTCCTTATCTTTGGAGCTGAAATTAAATACGAGGCTTATTATATCTATCCAACTGATATGAAATATGAGATATAATATATATTTGAAAATGATTTGAAATCTGAGGTTTTCCATATACTTGGAATTGATAAGATTTGTGAGGTTATATATTAGTAATTGTTTTTTTCTTCTATTTATTACGTATGCAACTGATAATGTCGGAGAGCTGGTCAGAAACGAGTTAAACGATCATTTATTAAGATGTGAATGATTTAAATTGAATTCGTGTATATAAATATATGTTATATTTTTTATGTAAAGCGTTGTGAGCCCATCTGTTAGTATGTGTATCACGCTATATAAGCTCTCAAATTATTATCATCCACTTAATTTGCCTGGCCTGAGGCCTTGGATGCAATGACATACTTCAATAACATCTCAACCTGATAATTAAACTATAGTATACCGCCATGCTGCTGTCTGACGTCATAACTTATTGTAAAATGATATAAAATGATTTCATTTCTACATTCTCAAATGATAACTCAATCTCAGAATCGTACTTGTAAATAAAATCCATTTAATGCTAACTTTCCGTCGGCTTTCTATCATTTTTATTAAATCCTTAATATTAACTCGTGGTGTCTGCGGCCGACCGACCGACCGACCGACCGACCGACCTTGTCGCCAAAACTTTTGATCAATTTTTAACCCACTTGCTCGCAAGATAGCGAGCTGAAATTTTTCAGGCAGTTTCGTACTGATGATAAAAACAATATATCAAAATTTCAGATCGATCGCATGTACCGTAATTAAATTATTGATTTTTTAGATTATTTTATTTATTCCTTGTATCATGCTATTTTTTGAGATAGAGCGTCGCGGTGCGTATTATATTGAACAACCTTTCTGTCGCGCAATAAGGTGCGTATTTTATTGACAGTTCTTTTTATAAACATATTCCTGATCGGTGCGCATTATATTAAACATGTTTTACGACACAACTGCAATTTTGTATTTCTGGATGGTCTTGCGCTGCGTATTATAATGAACATTCTTTTAATTACTTCTCGTACATAAAGGATTTATAGTCAAAAACTTGGTTTTTTACGGGTTTTTCTTATATTTCTCATTTATTTGTATTTATATTTCCTCTTAGCATGTACGAGCCCACAAATTTAAAACAAAAGACAATTATAACATGTCGTTAGAGTCGGACATATATAGAAATATGATAACTGTAAGTTACATAGTAATAGCTGGTGGTGGGTGGTAAGACATAGTATGCAGAAATATGTAAAAACAAGAAATAAAAACTCGAATGAGTATTTAAACGCTCTTTCCAAAAAGCAATTTCCGATTTTTTTTATGATGGGAAATCATTCTAGATTACATTAAAAGTCGATTCAAATATTAATTCTGAAACAAAGCACAATATGACGTCATGTCCCCTCACAATACATCACACCAAGAATGTGTCAATATGCGCACCACGCAACAATCTAACATAAGCATTCACAAAGCGGGGAAACCCCATTAACTATCATTCTAGATTACATTAAAAGTAATTTCAAATGAATAATTTTGAAACTAAACAAAACAATTGCTTTCAAAAATTGCTTCTACAATTACGAGAGTCGAACGAAATGTAATTTTTCCAAAAATTCATTCTCCAACATTGTTCTAAATATTATTAGCTATCGTTTGGCGTATGTTTCAACCAGATAGAGGTTATGGTTGGCGAGGAGAAATAGGAAAAAAACTGATATTTTTTCGGGTTTTTGGATTTTCCAGGAAATCCAGGAAACCTTTTCGGTACTTTTTAGGCAGTTTCACATCCTTGGGACCTCCTTGGCATATTTGCAAAAGACCCGAACCCTCTATCTGGCATGGTTCTGGAGGAGTTGCATGTGCAAGAGTTACAGACATTTCGAATCTATAAACGCAATTTTTCCAAGGGAAATTGCGTTAAAAATTACATTTTGGTTATATTTACATCATTTCTTCCGAGTGAATGATGTACACAACAATCATGTACATCCTCAAGACGAAGGCCAAAGCAAACTTAAATAGATATTTGAAATATTTCAATTCGTGGTCAGCATGAGTTGACCCCAACTACATGAGTGTCAGCAATAAAAGGAAAGCTGAATTCAGTATTTAAAAAATCTATACATGACTTTTTTTAAAGTTTGAAACTATCGCAAAACTCATTCTTAAAACCAACAAGAATAAGCTACGGATAAATGTGGATGTTTGATGAATGTGGTGGATGTGGTGGATGTGGTGGATGTGTGGATGTGGTGGATGTGGTAGATGTGGTGGATATGAGGAAGTGGTGGATGTTGTGGATATGGAGGGTGTAGTGGATTTAGTGGATGTTGTGGATATGGAGGGTGTAGTGGATTTAGTGGATGTGGTGGATATGGAGGGTGTAGTGGATTCAGTGGATGTTGTGGATATGGTGGGTGTAGTGGATTCAGTGGATGTGGTCAGCGTGGTGGATGTGGTTAGCGTGGTGGTTGTGGTGGATCTGGTTAGTGTGGTGGATGTGGTTAGTGTGGTGGATGTGGTTAGCGTGGTGGGTGTGGTGGATGTGGTTAGTGTGGTGGATGTGGTTAGTGTGGTGGATGTGGTTAGTGTGGTGGGTGTGGTGGATGTGGTTAGTGTGGCTATATTAGTAACTACCTCAGCTCTGTAATAAGCATCGGATTAAAGAACTAGATGCCCGACAAACACGGTGACTTCAAATAGCTCCAACAGCTCTATAACTGTACGATGGGTTGAAACAGTAAATGATTTTAAAGGGAAAATGTTTTCATCCGGGGCAACCGTTTGGGACACTGTGTGCTATCTTCTCAATCTTTCTGTGGCATGTCAATGGGAGGCTTTGCGGGATATCGAGACAATAACTAACTGCATTGTGATAGAGGATTATTGGAATGCAGTGTGGCTGCATTTTTAGGCAAGAGGGTCATTGTCAAAATGTCCATGATTTCCCCGCCCCCTTTGTCAATTTAGAGGAAAAAATTCGGCTATCTAACAGTTGCATTTTGTGAGATGAAAATATAGGGCAGCAAAGTCCATAGATCAGAGTAATCTAGAATGATAGGGCAGCAAAGTCATTAGGTTAGGGTAACCTAGAATGATAGGGCAGCAAAGTCATTAGGTCAGGGTAACCTAGAATGATAGGGCAGCAAAGTCATTAGGTCAGGGTAACCTAGAATGATAGGGCAGCAAAGTCATTAGGTCAGGGTAACCTAGAATGATAGGGCAGCAAATTCATTAGGTCAGGGTAATCTAGAATGATAGGGCAGCAAAGTCTTTAGGTCTTGGTATTCTAGAATGGAATTGAAATACAAAAGGTGTAATTGAAGTTCTGCATGTAGAATTGAGTAATTTATTATGAACTAAAGTACTAAGACTGGATTTGAAGTAGAAAAATTTGGAGTTGAAGTACTAAAGTTGGAGTTGAAGTACTCAAGTTGGAGTTGAAGTACTCAAGTTGGAGTTGAAGTACTCAAGTTGGAGTTGAAGTACTCAAGTTGGAGTTGAAGTACTCAAGTTGGAGTTGAAGTACTCAAGTTGGAGTTGAAGTACTCAAGTTGGAGTTGAAGTACTCAAGTTGGAGTTAAAGTATTCAAGTTGGAGTTGAAGTACTCAAGTTGGAGTTGAAGTACTCAAGTTGGAGTTGAAGTACTCAAGTTGGAGTTGAAGTACTCAAGTTGGAGTTGAAGTACTCAAGTTGGAGTTGAAGTACTAAAGTTGGAGTTGAAGTACTCAAGTTGGAGTTGAAGTACTCAAGTTGGAGTTGAAGTACTCAAGTTGGAGTTGAAGTACTCAAGTTGGAGTTGAAGTACTCAAGTTGGAGTTGAAGTACTCAAGTTGGAGTTGAAGTACTCAAGTTGGAGTTGAAGTACTCAAGTTGGAGTTGAAGTACTCAAGTTGGAGTTGAAGTACTCAAGTTGGAGTTGAAGTACTCAAGTTGGAGTTGAAGTACTCAAGTTGGAGTTGAAGTACTCAAGTTGGAGTTGAAGTACTCAAGTTGGAGTTGAAGTACTCAAGTAGGAGTTGAAGTACTCAAGTTGGAGTTGAAGTATTCAAGTTGGAGTTGAAGTATTCAAGTTGGAGTTTAGTACTCAAGTTGGAGTTGAAGTATTAAAGCTGGAGTTGAAGTATTAAAGCTGGAGTTGAAGTACTCAAGTTGGAGTTGAAGTACTCAAGTTGGAGTTGAAGTACTAAAGTTGGAGTTGAAGTACTCAAGTTGGAGTTGAAGTACTCAAGTTGGAGTTGAAGTATTCAAGTTGGAGTTGAAGTACTCAAGTTGGAGTTGAAGTACTCAAGTTGGAGTTGAAGTATTAAAGCTGGAGTTGAAGTACTCAAGTTGGAGTTGAAGTATTCAAGTTGGAGTTGAAGTACTCAAGTTGGAGTTGAAGTATTCAAGTTGGAGTTGAAGTACTCAAGTCGGAGTTGAAGTACTAAAGGTTACTCAATTGATTTCTACTTTGTAAATGTACAGTTGATGGCACTGTGTTATTCAAATAGGTATTTAAGTCAGGTATGGCATAGTCTTCTATCTTATTGTGTTGTGAAGTTGGAGACATTTTGCATGCTGTTCAGAGATCGGACATGAGACTTCCAATGAGTAGAAAGTAAAGTATGCAAGATACAAGCTGTGTTGTCATTGAGTCTATGCAGTTCAGTCAGGAGGAGACAATAATAAGCACGTTGTATTAATCATCAAAGAAAACATCGCTACATTAACACTATTAGACGGATATTTCTTCTGATCAATTCCCTCAACTATAGCAATGTAAATACAGTGCGAACCCGCACAGTCGCGCTTCATTATTTCGCTAAGTTAAGTCGTGGTAATTCCAAGGCTCCCAAATTTTGTGATGTAACACAGCAATAAATAATACGTACGTATGATTTTCCCGCGATTTAATACCTCTGTTTGCCGTGGTAATTGTAGTTACTTGTTGAACATAATTGTTTGTTCTAAAACAGTAATTAAGGAATTTATAAAAGTTATACGGATTCTTGTAATTAGCATTCAGCTTGCCAGAGAGCATCATGATTAGTTATAAACAATAACCGATTTTTCTGTAATTTTTGTATTTAATTTTTTTAATATATTTGATTAAAACAAGTGTACAAGGATATGTGTGTACTATATATAATTTAAATTTAATCGTTAACTTTTGAAAAATTAACGATTAATTTATAGTTAATTTAGATTAAAGCCAAAACTTGAAATTTAAAAATTTGAAAGGTGTCATAAGCAACATTTAATAAAATACTTGTTGAAAATCGAAATAACACTGGAATGTCTCCTTTATATGACACCTTTTAACCAACAACGCACACAGACAAGTGTATTGACATTATTTGGTTCAAATGATGAGCGGGTCTTATTGACAATATAACTTTAGACTGTCTCAGCTGAAGTTTCTGATAGTGTAGAGTGTAGTGGATGTTTGGTATGCAGGTGATATGTAAGCGAAGTGTTAGAACCATGGTAGCAATGTTCCCTTTAAGCAGAGCGGCTGCGCGACCGACGCCACGCAGCAGTTTAGAATCGCCGCGCAGCAAATTTTGTAAAATATTACACACAAAATAGACGTTGTGCAACTTTGCACACAAGTTGTTTTTTAAGCTTTGCACACGGACCAGCGATGCTTAGACTTAGAGAGAACATTGCATGGTAGGCAAACGATTTCTCTCAATGGACACAATAACCTTTATCAACATTTTGAACATTCACGTCAGTCAATAGTTTAAAACCAAAATGTTCGTGTAATCGTCCGGAAATTAGTTTATATTTATCGGCCAAAATATTTTACTTTTTGACGTCCAGTACATTTATAAATGCTGCGTCGATTAATCTTTAAACAAAATTTAATCGTTAAAATGTTTAACGATTAATTTCTAGATTAATCGTTAATTTCCCCAGCCCTAATATATATATATACACATAATATGTGAGTATAAACTTAATTTTAATTTTAAATAAATGTTATAGGGAAGAAAACACTCTTATATTTGTATCCTTTATTATCGCTCAATCAGTTACACTGAAATCTGTACTAAGTGACGATAAATCGCCATTCACCTGAGTCGCCATTACATAAATATGGACCCGAACAACCACGACTTAACGGAGTCGCACTCAGAGCCGTCTTTACACTACTTTGGGCCCCCGGGCAAAGAACTAGTGTTGGGCCCCTCCCCCGCAGAAATAAAAAAATAAATATTCATATTTATATAAATAAACATCTTCCCAGGGGGGCCCTATGCTCGTAGGGCCCCCGTGCAAATGCCCAATGGGCCCATGCGTTAAGACGGCACTGGTCGCACTGTAATTTGAATCAATTTTTCGGGAAGCAGCCTGCAGCAGTGGTCCTCAACTGTCTGTTATGAATTAGTGACCAGTGGCGAGCCCAAACCCTACGCCGATATCTACTTCTTCATTTAACACTCTTCGCTTTATCTACTTCTTTATCCAAACCCTTTGTCCCCCCCCCTAACGCCCTACTGCAGGGGTGTCCAAACTTTTTGCATGGCGGGACAAATTCCTTGAAATAAAGACCCTCGCGGACCGGATTAAAATTATATAAAAATGTTTGAAATTTATCAGCCACCGATGTGATGTCTTCAAGATACCTCTGCATCAGCTCATGGACGCTTCTTTCTGGGAAACTTGTCATGATTTCCTGTAGTGAGGGGAAATGTGCGGTATTAAACTACATTTGAGACAGCTGCCTTTGAAAATGTTGCAGCTTGTTCCCAAAGGCCTTGATATGTGAATATAATTGGCTTACCACTGCATTTTGACCTTGAAGATTTGTGTTAAGTACGTTTAGATGTCTTGTCATATCAACTAAAAATGCTAAATCCGCCAGCCAAGCAGTATAAGATAATTCTGGCATTGGTTGTCCCTTATTTTCCATGAATGGCCCAATTTCCCCAACTGAGCCACCTTGCATCATTGTGATACACAACTTACACAACATCTCCGTATTCTCCCTGGATGTCAAGAAGAGACTGATGAAACTGGCGTTGAAACAGGGCTTTAGAGCGAATAGAGATTATAGCTTTTATTAATAATAATAATAATAAATTGATTATTTATATAGCGCTGTATCCCAGTAAGGAACTGGGCTCACAGCGCTTTACATGAAAGAAATAACATACCTATAAGTATTAAATTAACTTTCATATCATAACAATCACAAAAATTACAGTACATTATACATAAGCTACGTTAATCATTTACAAGAAATGTTGTTTCATTAATTTTGCAAATAAATTTTGAAAAGATGTGTCTTAAGTGCAGTCTTGAAGGACTTGGTTGTTTGAATACTACGTATGTGTAATGGTAGAGAATTTAGAGAATAAGCTACGTTAATCATTTACAAGAAATGTTGTTTAATTAATTTTGAAAATAAATTTTGAAAAGATTACTGGCTTAATGACAAGATGTTTGGCACAAAGAACTTGTTGGTGAATGATACAGTGAAGTTTAATAGCTTTGCCACCCTCCTCACTGACTGTGTTACAGACAATTGTTGCAAGTCCACTATGCTCACCAATCATGGCAGGTGCACCATCAGTAATAATTCCAGATATTTTTTCCAAGGTAGTTTAATGTCATTAACAGCAGAACAAACAGAAGTAAATAAATCTTTTCCCCTTGTTTTGTCTTTAAGACTCTGACGGTCAAGTAATTCTTCACTCACACACATATCATCATTAACTCCTCTAAAAAAATAAGAAGTTGCGCAGTGTCAGATGCATCAGTGCTTTCATCACAGGCTATCGAAAAAAGTCACATTTCTCTGCTTTTGTCTCTATTTGTCTCTTAATGTCAGATGAGACTTCTTCAATTCTGCGAGTCACAGTGTTGCGTGACATGCAAACATTGGCAAACTCCTGCTTTTTCTCGGGACAGATATTTTCAACAATTTTCATCAAGCATTCTTTTACAAACGTGCCATCAGTAAATGGCTTGCTGTGTTTCGCTATCAGTTTTGCTACCTCATAACTTGCCTTTGTGGAATTTTCATTAGCCTGACCGATTCTTGAAAATAAGCTTTGCTGTGAGGTAAAAAATAATAAAATGACGTCATCGACTTTTACGGTAGGCCTTCAAGGTTTTAGTACAATTAACTTCATCGGGTTTTAAAACAACCAATTTCCACGTTGTTTAAAAAAAAATAATAATCACAGATTTTCGCCATCATTTGACATACTCGAAACAGTACAAAATTTCGACTTTTCTAATAAATATACTATCTTTACAGAAATAATACGTCAGTTAATTAATTATTTCCGATGAGGCCGCGGGCCAATTAAAATGGATTCGCGGGCCGGTTTTGGCCCGCGGGCCAGACTTTGGACATCCCTGCCCTACTGTAACAACCTAATGCCCCATCTGAGCCTCTATTAACCTAACGCTCTACTGTGCCTGCTCCAACCCCAAGCTTTTCTTTCCCCACTTACCAACCATGAGCCAATATTTCTTTACCACCCATGAGCCAATATGTCTTTACCACCCATGAGCCAATATGTCTTTACCACCCATGGGCCAATATCTCTTTACCACCCATGGGCCAATATCTCTTTACCACACATGGGCCAATATCGCTTTACCACACATGGGCCAATATCTTTTTACCACACATGGGCTAATATCTCTTTACCACACATGGGCCAATATCTCTTTACCACACATAGGCCAATATCTCTTTACCACCCATGGGCCAATATCTCTTTACCACCCATGGGCCAATATCTCTTTACCACACATGGGCCAATATCTCTTTACCACACATGGGCCAATGTCTCTTTACCACACATGGGCCAATATCTCTTTACCACACATGGGCCAATATCTCTTTACCACACATGGGCAATATCTCTTTACCACACATGGGCCAATATCTCTTTACCACACATGGGCCAATATCTCTTTACCACACATGGGCCAATATCTCTTTACCACACATGGGCCAATATCTCTTTACCACACATGGGCCAATATCTCTTTACCACACATGGGCCAATATCTCTTTACCACCCATGGGCCAATATCTCTTTACCACACATGGGCCAATATCTCTTTACCACACATGGGCCAATATCTCTTTACCACACATGGGCCAATATCTCTTTACCACCCATGGGCCAATATCTCTTTACCACACATGGGCCAATATCTCTTTACCACACATGGGCCAATATCTCTTTACCACACATGGGCCAATATCTCTTTACCACCCATGGGCCAATATCTCTTTACCCCACATGGGCCAATATCTCTTTACCACCCATGGGCCAATATCTCTTTACCACCCATGGGCCAATATCTCTTTACCACCCATGGGCCAATATCTCTTTACCACCCATGGGCCAATATCTCTTTACCACCCATGGGCCAATATCTCTTTACCACACATGGGCCAATATCTCTTTACCACACATGGGCCAATATCTCTTTACCCCACATGGGCCAATATCTCTTTACCACCCATGGGCCAATATCTCTTTACCACACATGGGCCAATATCTCTTTACCACCCATGGGCCAATATCTCTTTACCACCCATGGGCCAATATCTCTTTACCACCCATGGGCCAATATCTCTTTACCACCCATGGGCCAATATCTCTTTACCACCCATGGGCCAATATCTCTTTACCACCCATGGGCCAATATCTCTTTACCACCCATGGGCCAATATCTCTTTACCACCCATGGGCCAATATCTCTTTACCACACATGGGCCAATATCTCTTTACCACCCATGGTCCAATATCTCTTTACCACACATGGGCCAATATCTCTTTACCACACATGGGCCAATATCTCTTTACCACACATGGGCCAATATCTCTTTACCACACATGGGCCAATATCTCTTTACCACACATGGGCCAATATCTCTTTACCACACATGGGCCAATATCTCTTTACCACACATGGGCCAATATCTCTTTACCACACATGAGCCAATATCTCTTTACCACCCATGGGCCAATATCTCTTTACCACACATGGGCCAATATCTCTTTACCACCCATGGGTCAATATCTCTTTACCACACATGGGCCAATATCTCTTTACCACACATGGGCCAATATCGCTTTACCACCCATGGGCCAATATCTCTTTACCACACATGGGCCAATATCTCTTTACCACACATGGGCCAATATCTCTTTACCACACATGGGCCAATATCTCTTTACCACCCATGGGCCAATATCTCTTTACCACACATGGGCCAATATCTCTTTACCACCCATGGGCCAATATCTCTTTACCACACATGGGCCAATATCTCTTTACCACACATGGGCCAATATCTCTTTACCACCCATGGGCCAATATCTCTTTACCACCCATGGGCCAATATCTCTTTACCACCCATGGGCCAATATCTCTTTACCACCCATGGGCCAATATCTCTTTACCACCCATGGGCCAATATCTCTTTACCACACATGGGCCAATATCTCTTTACCACCCATGGGCCAATATCTCTTTACCACACATGGGCCAATATCTCTTTACCACACATGGGCCAATATCTCTTTACCACACATGGGCCAATATCTCTTTACCACACATGGGCCAATATCTCTTTACCACACATGGGCCAATATCTCTTTACCACACATGGGCCAATATCGCTTTACCACCCATGGGCCAATATCTCTTTACCACACATGGGCCAATATCTCTTTACCACCCATGGCCAATATCTCTTTACCACACATGGGCCAATATCTCTTTACCACACATGGGCCAATATCTCTTTACCACACATGGGCCAATATCTCTTTACCACACATGGGCCAATATCTCTTTACCACCCATGGGCCAATATCTCTTTACCACACATGGGCCAATATCTCTTTACCACCCATGGGCCAATATCTCTTTACCACCCATGGGCCAATATCTCTTTACCACACATGGGCCAATATCTCTTTACCACACATGGGCCAATATCTCTTTACCACACATGGGCCAATATCTCTTTCGTTCTTGTATAAAGTTGCCACGGAAATCCATCCGGAGAATGATCAAGCGAAAGAAATTCAGCATCGGTAATGCACCACTGAAAATTGCATCTGTAGCGTGATGGCGAATAATGCCAAAAGTCTAATTGAATTAGATCATGTGACCTGCCAAAACCAAGCAAGGGGGGCTGAGAGCAAAGAAAGGTTTTATGTTTGTTACGTTTAGTATTTTGGGGGGGAGAAAAATTGGGGAGTACTGTAGTTGTGTTAGATGTCTGAACGGCACCCTGGTGGTTTCATCGGTTCGATGAAGTCATGGTGTGCTGGTGGAGTAAGTTAGATAAAGGGTTAACTGTGGTTATGTCATGGCAGACCAATGAATAGTTCGCAGTACACTAGGGTGTGCATAGCTGGATGGAGCCATGGTGTGCTGGTGGAGTCATGGTGTGCTGGTGGAGTCATGGTGTGCTGGTGGAGTCATGGTGGCGTCATGGTGTGCTGGTGGAGTCATGGTGTGCTGGTGGAGTCATGGTGTGCTGGTGGAGCCATGGTGTGCTGGTGGAGTCATGGTGTGCTGGTGGAGTCATGGTGGAGTCATGGTGTGCTGGTGGAGTCATGGTGTGCTGGTGGAGTCATGGTGGAGTCATGGTGTGCTGGTGGAGTCATGGTGGAGTCATGGTGGAGTCATGGTGGAGTCATGGTGTGCTGGTGGAGTCATGGTGTGCTGGTGGAGTCATGGTGTGCTGGTGGAGTCATGGTGTGCTGGTGGAGTCATGGTGTTCTGGTTAAGTCATATTGTGCTGGTGGAGTCATGGTGTGCTGGTGGAGTCATGGTGTGCTGGTGGAGTCATGGTGTCCTGGTGGAGTCATGGTGTGCTGGTGGAGTCATGGTGTGCTGGTGGAGTCATGGTGTTCTGTTGGAGACATGGTGTGCTGGTGGAGTCATGGTTTGCTGGTGGAGTCATGGTGTTCTGGTGGAGTCATGGTGTGCTGGTGGAGTCATGGTGTGCTGGTGGAGTCATGGTGTGCTGTTGGAGTCATGGTGTGCTGGTGGAGTCATGGTGTGCTGGTGGAGTCATGGTGTGCTGGTGGAGTCATGGTGTTCTGTTGGAGACATGGTGTGCTGGTGGAGTCATGGTGTGCTGGTGGAGTCATGGTGTGCTGGTGGAGTCATGGTGTGCTGGTGGAGTCATGGTGTGCTGGTGGAGTCATGGTGTGCTGGTGGAGTCATCGTGTTCTGTTGGAGACATGGTGTGCTGGTGGAGTCATGGTGTGCTGGTGGAGTCATGGTGTGCTGGTGGAGTCATGGTGTGCTGGTGGAGTCATGGTGTGCTGGTGGAGTCATGGTGTGCTGGTGGAGTCATGGTGTTCTGTTGGAGACATGGTGTGCTGGTGGAGTCATGGTGTGCTGGTGGAGTCATGGTGTGCTGGTGGAGTCATGGTGTTCTGTTGGAGACATGGTGTGCTGGTGGAGTCATGGTGTGCTGGTGGAGTCATGGTGTGCTGGTGGAGTCATGGTGTTCTGGTTAAGTCATATTGTGCTGGTGGAGTCATGGTGTGCTGGTGGAGTCATGGTGTGCTGGTGGAGTCATGGTGTCCTGGTGGAGTCATGGTGTGCTGGTGGAGTCATGGTGTGCTGGTGGAGTCATGGTGTTCTGTTGGAGACATGGTGTGCTGGTGGAGTCATGGTTTGCTGGTGGAGTCATGGTGTTCTGGTGGAGTCATGGTGTGCTGGTGGAGTCATGGTGTGCTGGTGGAGTCATGGTGTGCTGTTGGAGTCATGGTGTGCTGGTGGAGTCATGGTGTGCTGGTGGAGTCATGGTGTGCTGGTGGAGTCATGGTGTTCTGTTGGAGATATGGTGTGCTGGTGGAGTCATGGTGTGCTGGTGGAGTCATGGTGTGCTGGTGGAGTCATGGTGTGCTGGTGGAGTCATGGTGTGCTGGTGGAGTCATGGTGTGCTGGTGGAGTCATCGTGTTCTGTTGGAGACATGGTGTGCTGGTGGAGTCATGGTGTGCTGGTGGAGTCATGGTGTGCTGGTGGAGTCATGGTGTTCTGGTGGAGTCATATTGTGCTGGTGGAGTCATGGTGTGCTGGTGGAGTCATATTGTGCTGGTGGCGTAAGTTAGATAAAGGGTAAACTGTAGTTATGTTATAGCAGATCAAGGAATAGTTCGCAGTACGCTAGGGGTGTGCATAGCTGGATGGTGTCATGGTAAGCTAGCGCTTTCATGCTAACTGGGAGAAACTGTAGACGTGGTATACGGCATGCTATAGCTTGTAGATGGATGTTATGTGGTAGACTTACTAGTAGTTTGGTGATGGTGTTATGGTAGGTATACGCTATTTGTTTTGTAGTATGGTTAAGGCAGATATAATAGTGGTATTTTAGTGGTAGATATGAAAGAAGTATTGCGGTGGTGTGGTTGATATAAGAGTCGTACACTCGCGGTGTTATGTTAAAAAGATCGTGCAGTGTGCAGTACTGTAGATAGTTGTTTATATATCCGACACATGCTTGTACAGTAACTTTGGGAAATAATTTCTGTATTTAAAAAAAAATATTGTCACATTAAGACTTGGTAAAGTAGTAAATAAAATATACATGGTGTGTAAATGAACAAATCAAATCAAACACTCGTAATAACAACAAGGACAATATTCTGTGAGTTTTACCTTTAATCAGCTCCAGAGATTGGCCATTTAAATGTTTATTAGCTGTGATGGTATCAATGACGACTGCAAGTAATTTACTTCAGCAAATACTTCATCAACAATTAATGTACAAAAAACCGGACAACGCGATACGTGAGTTGACTAAAATACTTGTACATGGACTTTCTCAATAGTCACGTGATGTTTCTGGAGGATGTGAGCTGAACGGAGATTATTTAATAAAATAGTTGAACGTCGATTTCTGGCGCACACGTTGTTTCTACTAAAGATGTAAGTACATAACAATATGTTGTACTATGGAAAGTTAGAAAGTAACAAAAAAGTGCTGGGTACCCAGTAGGAAAATGTGAGTTCGGGTGGGTGATCCCATTAAGAAAAGGTGAGTCCGGAAAGGTGTTGCCCTATTTCAAATGTCTTCCACGTGGGCGCTTGAACACGAGGAAGT
Organism: Ampullaceana balthica; assembly: GCA_944989445.1. Classification (NCBI taxonomy): domain Eukaryota; kingdom Metazoa; phylum Mollusca; class Gastropoda; family Lymnaeidae; genus Ampullaceana; species Ampullaceana balthica. The sequence continues at coordinate 311,249 of CALYLW010000901.1, read as the reverse complement.
CCTACGCCTCAGAGTCTATGAGGAAGTCCTACGCCTCAGAGTCTATTAGCGTCACTCGTCTTCCAAACACAAACTATTCATTTAGAAAGTCTGTTAGACCACATGTAGGGCATGGGCCTGCCTCACAATCTCCTTCCACTCAGTTCTAATCAACGCCTTTCTTCTCCAAGATTGGATGACCAGTTGTTGTAGGTCTATCTCTACGTCAGTGTTTCTCAAACTGTTTAGTAAGGCGGACCAGTAGGAATTTTTTTCCATTGGTCCAGGGACCGGTGCACTATTTTACCTGAACTGACGTGGTAGTGGAATGTAATTTATTTTATTTTATTTGCTTATTTTTGACAAATTGACTTATGGTTAGTATCAATGGTTGCAATGGAGGATTAAAATTAAATTTTAATGTCATTTCTTGATAAATTCTGCTGACTGGCAGCGGATGGCCCACGGGCCGGCACCGGTCCGCATACCCCCACTTTCAGTAGCACTGCTCTACATCATCCTTTCATCTAAGCCTAGGTCTTCCTTTAAGCCGTTATCCACTGGGGTCCAGGTGGTGGATAGGGGAGATTCCACCAGATATGGAGGGTACCGGGCAAATAAAATACCCGGGGCGGACCAAAATCAGAAGCTAGTTCCTTGTAGGAAGTGGATGGATCCACAAACGCAAGGAACCCTACCCTAAAAAACTAGGACAGTTACCTTGATAGCTGCAAGGGGCAGCCCCCCAACCCACGATGGTTGTGCGCAGGGCTTACAACCCAGCCATGTAAAATCAAATAATCAACGTCATGAAAGCCAAACAACTTAATAAAACAAGTGGCGTTAGATATTAAACTGTCAATCCGTACACAACTCTGAGATGCCTCGTAACATAAGGTTAGATATTAAAGGCAATCAGAACACAGCAGTGTCGTGGATTGTAGCATATATTAAATTTTTTACCGGCTACGCGTGAAATGCTGCAGATGTTAGGTTGTAAAATATTTAAAGATAGAAATGGCTATTCTCTCAAAATATATTTCTTAGCTGTTGCTTGGCAAGGCAGCTGAAGAATTAGAAAGATTTGTTAACCATAGCGGCTCATCAAAGTTACTCTTAATTAATTGTGATGGAGTGGACATTTTGTGCTACCCTCTCTGTAGCGCACAATATCTTTGCTTGCTTTTGTGACAGATGTAAAACTTTGTGAGTTTGTTTAAAAATAGAGAAGTAATACTTGAGTTTACTTGAGTTTCTACTGACAATATTTACTTGATGTTTCTACTGACAATATTTACTTGATGTTTCTACTGACAATATTTACTTGATGTTTCTACTGACAATATTTACTTGATGTTTCTACTGACAATATTTACTTGATGTTTCTACTGACAATATTTACTTGATGTTTCTACTGACAATATTTACTTGATGTTTCTACTGACAATATTTACTTGATGTTTCTACTGACAATATTTACTTGATGTTTCTACTGACAATATTTACTTGATGTTTCTACTGACAATATTTACTTGATGTTTCCCAGAAATTCTTAGAAACCCTTGCTCTACGAGCACTAAAGTCTCATTTTTGTCAAAACACAACAAACTGTCAACTTTTAACATTTTGTTTACACAAATCTACTTTACAATTTTTTTTTAATGTAGCTATGTCTAATTTTTTAACAGGCTAGAAATTTAATATCGCAAAATCTCATTGGACCCTCCAAAAAAAGTAATTAAAATATTAAAAAATAATGACTAAAATCTGAGACTTGATTATCTCAAGTATTTTGTGACTTAAATACTTGTAGCACTCAGGTATTTTAATTAAATATCGTATTACACTTTAAAACATTAATGACAATAATTCAGCTTTATTTCAGCGAGCTGACATTACTGTCTTGAAATGAGGTATCACATTTCATTTTTACATTCTTGAGAGCATTGACAATTTTCGGTCAATTTAAATTACTTTACCCAACAACAAAAAACGAGATAGTTTTTTTTAAAAATGTAATTGCTTTTAAATTATCATACAAAAATATTTGAAATAAAAATACAAACTATGTATTTTACCTCTTGCTGCTTTTATATCATGAGGACGTAAGCGTTGTGTCAGTGGGACACATTTAAAAGGTGTGGATATCTTTATCTCCACAGAGGATTGGGTTTTGATTTTAACTTTGTTTAACTCAGTTATAACCTGAAAACAACTAGAATTATTATTATTATTATATTATTATCATTATTATTATTATTATTATTATTATTATTATTTTGTAACTTGGGAAATTGATCGTTGAAATATTTTCTTCAATTAATGAACTACGTTTTAACGACATGGAAAATGATACACGGTGTGGGCACAAATAATGTTACTTAGGAAAACTTTTTGTTTGTATTTTAATATATATTTTCATATCATTGAAAATAAATTCATGTGTCAAACCGTATGTGTACTGCAACATGTACACACAAAAATCCCTAAGCTAAAAATATAGAAATGTCTTTTTTTTAATTACAGATCAGATTTCCGAAATTATAAAAGATTTGTAGGAATTTACACTAATATAATATTATTTGGTTTTACATTTTTGGGAGAAAATTTTTTTTTCATTCTTTTAAAAATGTCATTAGCAATATGAACTCCGTTATTATCAATATGAACTCCGTTATTTGCAATATGAACTCCGTTATTAGCAATATGAACTCCGTTATTTGCAATATGAACTCCGTTATTAGCAATATGAACTCCGTTATTAACAATATGAACTCAGTTATTTGCAATATGAAATCCGTTATTAGCAATATGAACTCCGTTATTAGCAATATGAACTCCGTTATTAACAATATGAACTCCGTTATTAGCAATATGAACTCCGTTATTATCAATATGAACTCCGTTATTATCAATATGAACTCCGTTATTAGCAATATGAACTCCGTTATTTGCAATATGAACTCCGTTATTTGCAATATGAACTCCGTTATTAGCAATATGAACTCCGTTATTTGCAATATGAACTCCGTTATTAGCAATATGAACTCCGTTATTCGCAATATGAACTCCGTTATTAGCAATATGAGCTCTGTTATTAACAATATGAACCCCATTATTAGCAATATGAACTCCGTTATTAGCAATATGAACTCCGTTATTAGCAATATGAACTCCGTTATTAGCAATATGAACTCCGTTATTTGCAATATGAACTCCGTTATTAGCAATATGAACTCCTTTATTAGCAATATGAGCTCCGTTATTAACAATAAGAACTCCGTTATTAGCAATATGAACTCCGTTATTAGCAATATGAACTCCGTTATTAGCAATATGAACTCCGTTATTAGCAATATGAACTCCGTTATTAGCAATATGAACTCCGTTATTAGCAATATGAACTCCGTTATTAGCAATATGAACTCCGTTATTAGCAATATGAACTCCGTTATTTGCAATATGAACTCCGTTATTAGCAATATGAACTCCGTTATTAGTAATATGAGCTCCGTTATTAACAATATGAACCCCATTATTAGCAATATGAACTCCGTTATTAGCAATATGAACTCTGTTATTTGCAATATGAACTCCGTTATTTACCATGAAAGAAAGGGTCATACTTTCTAGCAAGATGTCTGAATAGAAGAAATTAAAGGGTATATATCATATTAAATTTTGAGTCGAGGATAAAATGGGCAAAGAGAGACGCGAGTATCCGTTACTAAATGATAAGTACGCGGGAAAGTTGTAAACACATAAACAAGAGATTATCATCAGGTGGAAGAAATCAAGGCCGGGGAGGGGCACTAATGGTTGAGATGAGAACGTGAGATAACTAGTACGCTGACACTGACAACGCTTAGCTTGAGAATTGAAACTTGTGATGCTTGAGAATTGAAACTTGTGATGCTTGAGAACTGAAACTTGTGATCAGCTAAAAATTGCATATTCAGATAAAGGCTTTGGCTAAACATATTTTAGACTAACGGACCTCAACTTTTGAAAATTTACAGGGACCAAATGAAAACGGCCAATAATGCCACTGCCAGAGGCGTCACTATGGGGTGCGAGGGGTGCGGACCGCACCGGGTGACACCATCGCAATGGGTAACACCAAAGAGTAAAATTCTGTATGTCCTTTTATTTATGGCAGACTCGGAGGAGGACTATGGGGTAAGATGTGAAGGGTGACACCATGAGCTACCGCACTGGGTGACACCCACCGGTGACGCCTCTGGCTACTGCGGCATTAAACGACTGGTTACCTTCATCAGTCCAATACATGATACTGATCATTAGATCGCATAAATAAGTTAACATTCCTTATTTTAAGAGCCAGGTAAACAGACTAAAAGGAAATCTGCAGAAATATTGTAATAAGCCAATATACATATATTCACAAGATGCATTCAATTATTGAGCATATGTTCTAGGTCTTGATGGAAGTTGACATTTCTGTTATTTCCCCAATTTTCAGTGGAAGCCATATGTTCCCCAACAGTGTCCGTCTCATTTCTGAAAGAGAACACGACCTCATTTTTATCTGCATCTGATTTTAGTAGGATCGCCACGCGCCACTCCCCCCCCCTTACATATTTCCCCTATTCTCTGTGGAAGCTGTATCTGCATATGTACCTTCTGTATCTGTATATGTATCTTCTATATTTGTATATGTATCTTCTATATTTGTATATGTATCTTCAATATTTGTATATGTATCTTCTATATTTGTACATGTATCTTTTATATTTGTATATGTATCTTCTATATTTGTATATGTATCTTCTATATTTGTATCTTCTATATTTGTATATGTATCTTCTATATTTGTATATGTATCTTCTGTATATGTATCTTCTATATTTGTATATGTATCTTCTGTATCTGTATATGTATCTTCTATATTTGTATATGTATCTTCTGTATCTGTATATGTATCTTCTATATTTGTATATGTATCTTCTGTATCTGTATATGTATCTTCTATATTTGTATATGTATCTTCTGTATCTGTATATGTATCTTCTATATTTGTATATGTATCTTCTGTATCTGTATATGTATCTTCTATATTTGTATATGTATCTTCTGTATATGTATCTTCTATATTTGTATATGTATCTTCTGTATCTGTATATGTATTTTCTATATTTGTATATGTATCTTCTGTATCTGTATATGTATCTTCTATATTTGTATATGTATCTTCTGTATCTGTATATGTATCTTCTATATTTATATATGTATCTTCTGTATCTGTACATGTATCTTCTATATTTGTATATGTATCTTCTGTATCTGTTCATGTATCTTACATATATGTATCTTTTGTATCTGTATATGTTTCATCTGTATATGTATCTTCTGTATCTGTACATGTATCTTCTGTATATGTATCTCCTGTATCTGTACATGTATCTTCTGTATCTGTACACGTATATTCTGTATATGTATCTTCTGTATCTGTATATGTATCTTCTGTATCTGTACATGTATCTTCTGTATCTGTATATGTATCTTTTGTATCTGTACATGTTTCTTCAGTATATGTATATGTATCTTCTGTATCTGTACATGTATATTCTGTATATGTATCTTCTGTATCAGTACATGTATCATATGTATCTGTATATGTATCTTCTGTATCTGTACTTGTACCTTATGTATATGTATCTTCTGTATCTGTACATGTATCTTCTGTATATGTATATGTATCGTCTGTATCTGTACATGTATATTATGTATATTTATCTTCTGTATCTGTATATGTATCTTCTGTATCAGTACACGTATATTCTGTATATGTATCATCTGTATCTGTATATGTATCTTCTGTATCTGTACTTGTGTCTTATGTATATGTATCTTCTGTATCTGTACATGTATCTTCTGTATCTGTATATGTATCGTCTGTATCTGTACATGTATATTATGTATATGTATCTTCTGTATCTGTATATGATTCTTCTGTATCTGTACACGTATATTTTGTATATGTATCTTCTGTATCTGTATGTTTCTACTGTATCTGTATATGTATCTTCTGTATCAGTACATGTATATTCTGTATATGTATCTTCTGTATCAGTACATGTATCATCTGTATCTGTATATGTATCTTCTGTATCTGTACTTGTATCTTATGTATATGTATCTTCTGTATCTGTACATGTATCTTCTGTATCTGTATATGTATCGTCTGTATCTGTACATGTATCTTCTGTATCTGTACATGTATATTCTGTATATGTATCTTCTGTATCTGTACATGTATATTCTGTATATGTATCTTCTGTATCTGTACATGTATCTTCTGTATATGTATCTTTTGTATCTGCCATATGATTATTTTTTAAAAAACATTTAAGCAAACAACGTAAGACAATGATCAACAGACTGTCAACCGAACCCCAAAGCGGCACTAAAGAAATTGTCAATCTGCGTACGTTCAGGTCTTGTAATTTTTCACACATCTCCATGTTCAGATCAACCGAGTAGAAAGATTGGATGTTCATTTAAGTGAATTTTTTTATGCCTTAAGTCAGGACGTAATGATTTTAGAATTTGGTAATATCTGATGTCGCAAAATCCGTTAAAAAGAAAAGTTTTAATGTTTTATACACTGTAACACATGGAACAGTCAGTCTCTGAACAGAAAACTCTTCATGGAATAAAGTTTAGAAAGAATGGTCACCATCCTAAAGTAGTATGCTGGGTGAATATACATCACGCATCAAGTTTGCGCTGTCTGATGAGTTGAGGAGAACAACATAAGATCGACGTCATGTTTACAGATGTAGAACTCTGAATAATATCCCAGATTAGAAAGTGTCCTAGAGTTTGTTGTGCTACGAGCTACTGATTTTATAGAGACGCGTCTTTTCCCCGGAGAAAATATATATTAACTAGGGGTCGTAGGGCGCCTACGGCGCCCACTTTTTTTGTCAAAACCCCAAGTAACTTATCCTTGTTTGATAAATACGAAATATTAAAATTCCTGAAATGTACAACAAGCATTTTATAATTATAAATCCTCACATCCTATTTTTACATTGTTCCCTTTTCCAAAATTAAGATATGAGCTAAAACAATTACGTCATATATTATTTTTTTTACAGCGCGTCTTTACTTTGTAATTAATTTGCACACTTTTTGATGCACACCTTGTATTAAATATAATATCAAACAATGACGTCATATAATATTTTTTTACAGTGCTAATCACCACATGATTTTTTAAAACTGCTATAGACTGTTGTACATCGTTCCTCAGCGTTCCACATCCAGCCAGCCAGTGACTTGGACTATTATATTATTAATTACAATAAAACAAGAAGGGGGAAATATGTGACAGCTTTATCTGTGTCTTCAACAAATCGTTTTTTCCCTCGATGCCTGGACCAATTTGCTAGCAAGTGTATTTGTTCCTTAAATTTTTAAAAATTGGTTTTCCAGTTAGCAAGTACATGTATAAGGAGATGAAAATGACTAAAACCAGAATAGTGTAGAAGTTAATTTCCGGAAGTGGTGATGTCAAATGTCCGAATGTGAGATGTCAAATGTCCGAATGTGGGATGTTAAATGTCCATGTTTAGTAAGTCCTACAAGTGTTATAACACTAAAGTGAAGATGTAGGAATTTCAAATATCTTGAAGTGGGGATGCCTAACATATGGAAGATAATTGCATTCTTATCATAAAGATGGTAATGTGTTTATTTTAGAAAATGGTAATGTCCCTTTCTCTGAGTTGCCCTGGTCGAAGCAGTGGCCTATAGGAGACAAAACAAGAAAACGAAAAGGAGGGCACGGGTGTGTGAGTGTGTGTGTTGTTTGGAGTTTCGGTTGGGGCGGGAAGGGTTAATTGAAGGTTTTTTAGCCAACCGTCCTGGGGTGAGGTCAAGCTTTAAAAAAAAACACTGTTAGAAACTGATGCGGAGGGTTTGAGTTCCCTGCCGGATAATATCCCAGTGATATTCAGCCCATGTAATTCGATCCGGGGACTAATCCGTATTTACGCTGTACGTTGGCCCTCGAAATGTCCTCGTTACCGGAAATAAAGATCGTAAACCAAGAATTGCTTCACGGGAACTTGGGGGGAAAACGAAATGGTAAATAAAAAGAAAGCAAGGGAGGGAGGGGGGAGGAGGCGTATGCTTTGATTAGCTGGACCGTCCAGGGAGGCAAATAAGACAAAGATGGGAGATGTCCAATCGCAGGGTTGAGGCTCGATGAATGAGAGAATTGCTCAAACTTTGCACGCTTCCCTCGGGTTCTTTGCAGTAACGAAGATAAAACCCGATTCTTTTCTCCAGGAATACGGTGTCAAGGAAAAGATAATTGAAGTGTTAATTTTTTTCCCCTTGTTTTTTATGCGCTTATATAGGGAGATGACAGCAGCAAGGAATTAACTTTTTTTTTCCCCCACAGCCGTGTGAGTTTGATGGCTGCACATATCACATGTGTATACTGTGGTCAATATTCACAAATATCACTTCTGGTTACGGTAGTCAGACGATATCTTACAGATATAGATTTGTACATCAGACGATATCTTACGATATACATGTGTACATTAGACGATATCTTACAGATATAAATGTGTACATTATATGATATTTACAGATATAGATGTGTACATTAGACGATATCTTACGATATAGATGTGTACATTAGACGATATCTTACAGATATAGATGTGTACATTAGATGATATTTACAGGTATAGATGTGTACATTAGACGATATCTTACGATATAGATGTGTACATTAGACGATATCTTACAGATATAGATGTGTACATTAGACGATACATACCGATATAGATGTGTACCTAAGACGATGCTTACACAAATCATAGCTGTGTAAATTAGATAATATTTGCAAAACATCACAGCAGGCAAAAATTACGCATATCATGGCTGTTGAAGATGGAAATATTTGCACTCATGCTTGAACTAATAGAACACTTTGTCGAGCTTTGTTTTCTTTACTGCCGTCTAGTATTCAATAGATTCCATAATTTCCCGTCTTGAAGAACCCCAAAGCAAGTCTTCTGTTAGTGTTACTATTAAGTTACGTTATTATTTATTTATTTTTTAGGTTTCAGCTGGGGACCATGCAAGCTGTTTACAACAGAGAGTTTATTATTTTATTTGTTGATCTGTTTGTATTAGCTTATCAGAGATGCAAGAGGTGTAAGAATGACGTGTATGAAGAACCGTGTAGGAAGAGGTGTGTGGGAAGAGGTGTGTGGGAAGAGGGGTTCCGGGAGGAGGGCTTTGTTTTCCATGGGGCAGCACTTTTTATTTTGAGTTGTCACATCCTATATAATAATCCTCCTAACAATTATATAAACACCCTCAATTATCATTCAGTAATTTGGTGCAGAATTTGGTGCAGTAATTTGGTGCGCTGCTTTCTAAAATTAGTTGCGTCACGGACAGGACAGACGGGACGTGCAGTTAAAAAATCGTGTGGTGATTAGCACTGTAAAAAATGTTATATAAATACTTTGTGTACATTTCAGGAATATTTCGGATAAGGATAAGTTACTTGGGCTTTTGACCAAAAAAAGTATTACCTATTATAAAATACATTGTGTACATTTCAGGAAGTTTAATATTACGTAATTATCATACAGGGACAAGTTAGTTGGGCTTTTGAAAAGGTGGGCGCCGTAGGTGCCCAAAAAAATTGGGCGCCACAAGCGCCACGGCGCCCCAGCACAACCTAGTCCTATATAATAAAAGGCAATGTTCCTTGCGGTCATCGATAGCGATTGGTCCCTCAAACACACATGCCTCCTACAGCCAATCATATTGAACACGTTTACGCGGACATTCAAAACGAGTTATTTTTGGTGCAGTATTTCTTCCAAGACTTTATTTTGAGTTATGGGCGTTGGGATTTATAGTCAAAAGCTCTGTTTGTAGGGGTTATTTATTTTAACTATTATGAATAGTATTTTTGACGTGATGCACATGTATGCCGGTCGAGACGGCTGTTGGAGGGGAGTTACAACATGCCACCGAACGGTGACGGAGCGTCCTTGGACGGGCTTTGTTGCTCGTATAATAATAATGTTACAGGACAAACTCGCCATCTACTAGTTGACAGACAACCTTGTCTTCAAGAACAGCACTTTAAGTATCTTTAATGTTCACTTTTTGTGCATTCATTTGTTAACTTTCATTGAACATTCTTACTACATAAATTCAACTCTAAAGAATTATTTAAGTATCGGCATATTTTTAAAGTAATGCATTATTTCCAATAAAGGAATTTATAACGGTGAGCCCTTCATAGATGCCAGCTTTAATAATTCTGGTTTTAATTTGAATAATTTTAGCCCCCATACCACGCTAGCTGTCAATAAAGTCTTGATTTTATTTTACATTTAACAACCTTGTCACGTGTTGTTAATGACGAAAATTGAGAAATTCCCAGTCGACATAACTGGGTTGGGGAAATTAGCGGCTAATAAAATGTTAGGCTTTTTAAAAAATGTTACAGCTGATACTTGTGTACACGGTATCAGTGTATGATATGATTCCATCAGCACATTCTTGTGTACACGGTATCAGTGTATGATATGATTCCATCAGCCCATCCCATGACAAATGAATGGTCAGATTAATGTCAAATATATTGGTCACATAATATTTGAATTAAGTGACAGTCAAGAATATCAATTGATTTGATACATAAATAGTTGAAAGGGTACACTGGAAAACGAAATGTAACTTATCAGCAGTAGTTTATCACAGACATGACAGAGGAAGACATGACAGAGAGAGACATGACAGAGAGAGACATGACAGAGAAAGACATGACAGAGAGAGACTTGATAGAGAAAGACGTGACAGAGAAAACATGACGGAGAAAGGCATGACAGAGAAAGACATGACAGAGACAGACATAACAGAGAGAGACATGAAAGGGAAAGAAATGACAGAGAAAACAAGACAGAGAAAGACATCATTGTTAGAGAGTTGTGTTGGGAAAATTAAAACCCTCATTGACAGAGCATAATATTTTTAAGGAGATATTTATTTTTTGTGTTAACTAAAAACTTCGATTTTGAAAGTTCTGTCTTAAGTGACACATCCTTTGGGGAGATTTAATCAAATATAGTTATATTCTTAATAGAAATAACTTTATAGAAAGTTTTCTAACGGCGAAGAGTGAAGGCATAATCAAGTAGAAATTAAATATTTTATTTAACACTGATCCGAATTTCAAGGCTTAAGGAGAGTTAGTAATATTTTCCAAATTGATATGATTAAGTAATTAATTTAACGTATTGATTTAACAATGATTTCGAGTTCCAGGGTTGACTATAGCCATAAGAACTTTCGTGGATTCAGGATTAATAATTATAGAAAGGCTGAAGATACTGAAGAATAAAAATGTGATTTTACAACAAATAAACGAAACAAAAATTACTTACATTACATTCGGTAGTAAGTCGATAGTAATCCACTTGAATCTGATTTTAAACAGACGTTTTATCCACGAGATAGTAATCCACTTCAATCTGATTTTAAACAGACGTTTTATCCATGAGATATTAATCCATTGAATGAATGAACTCCAGCCTACGTGCAATGTGTGGTCAGTTAGCTGTCCAGCATCATCGATATACTCTAGGACAGCAGAACAGACATGGCCGCTAGCATCTTTAGACGCATCACAACACTGCTGATAGAGGACGCCGGCGTTAAAATCTCCCTTCAATGGTCAGATGTCTCTGTGAGCTGTGTGACGTGGTCCGCGGGGCAGGTCAGGAACGATCAGACCTGTAACCTAACAGTAATACCAGGTCCTCATCCCGGGTAGCACGTGTCATACGTTTCTATTGGTTTCACTGTCTTGATTGGTGACACGGGATGGCGAGGATATCACTCTGGGATCAAACGAGTCAGGTTAACTGTAGGAGTAGAAAATAGCGGTCCATTAAGTCTGTCACAATTTCAACAGAGTCTGTCAGATGATAGGTTAACTGAAGGAAGTGAAGAATAGCGGTCCATGAAGTCTGTTAGAATTTTGTTAACAGAGTCTGTCGGACTGATAGGTTAACTGTAGGAAGTGAAGAATAGCGGTCCATGAAGTCTGTTAGAATTTTGTTAACAGAGTCTGTCGGACTGATAGGTTAACTGTAGGAAGTGAAGAATAGCGGTCCATGAAGTCTGTTCGAATTTTTGTAACAGAGTGTGTCGGACTGATAGGTTAAAAACTCAAGGGAGACTGGTTGACGAGATGATTTTGAAATTATGGCGTGCTAACGATTACTACAGTCAGGCAGTACACTGTTTGGGTACATAGAGGAATATAGTTTTGGGAGTCATAGGTAAACACAATCATGTGGATATGTGTGGTATAGGGACCTAAGAGTCGGTCAGACTGATAGGTTACCTTGAGTGTGGCAGGTGAGCACATTCATGAGGAAATGAGAGTTGCAGGACATAAGAGTGGCAGGTGAGTAGAGTCATCAGGATATAAGAGTGGCAGGGGAGTAGAGTCATCAGGATATAAGAGTGACAGGTGAGTAGAGTCATCAGGATATAAGAGTGGCAGGTGAGTAGAGTCATCAGGATATAAGAGTAGCAGGTGAGTAGAGTCATCAGGATATAAGAGTGGCAGGTGAGTAGAGTCATCAGGATATAAGAGTGGCAGGTGAGTAGAGTCATCAGGATATAAGAGTGGCAGGTGAGTAGAGTCATCGGGATATAAGAGTGGCAGGTGAGTAGAGTCATCAGGATATAACAGTAGCAGGTGAGTAGAGTCATCAGGATATAACAGTAGCAGGTGAGTAGAGTCATGACGATTAAAAGTAACAGGTAACTACAGTCCTGGGGACATTCGAAGCACATCCACATTACCGTGTATAAATAAGTTACATTTGAAGGCCATGCAGTGTTGTGTCAAAAAGGATTAAACTGCTGTTCAGTCGTGAGTAAATAACAATCATACATCTATATTGTCCATTAAATAAGAGGTGCAATTCTCTATTTCTTATCGATCTACAAGTTAATACAACATTTAGCTTTTTGTATTTGCCAAATAATCAAAATTTCAAATTGCAAATTATTTTTTTTTAAAGACGAGTTAAATATATCCTTATTTTATTCCCTTTCATGGTTTTCTTTTCATCGCCCAAATTATTCTAATTTTAATGTGCTGACAAAAGAGTAACCTTATTTCCCCAAAGCAGACTATAAATTAATCTTACGTGTATTTAGTAGAATATATAGTTAAATAAATTAATCTTGTTGGCTGTTGCAGAAAATAGTTCTTGATAAACCATAGAACCAATGTGAATATAGCCGTTTATAAAATGAGTTTCTCGCATAAATCGAAAGATATCATTTGAAATAAAACCTCTATAAAATAATTGTGTAGCAAAGATTTTTTTTTACTATTATGAATATACCATTTTATGAAATAACTGGTTCGTATGATGAAAATTCAACGATTCGTGTAATATCAATATAAAAACGTGACCCAGATGAAAAAGCTGCCTTTTAATGTCCGGTCTTAAATGTCCGTTATCAACTCAGCAACTGATCCCTCGTAAAAATTCTCGGAACTCAAGCCAGCAGAGGTCATTGGATATGGATATGGATGTGTCTGGGCGTGGTTTATGTGGCGTTACGTTGTTCTAAGGCGTGGTTTATGTGCTCTGACATTGTGTTGGGGTGTGTTTTATGTGGGATCCAGCGTCTGGGCGTTGTTAATGTGGCGTTACCTTGTTGTAAGGCGTGGTTTATGCGCTCTGACATTGTGTAAGGGCGTGGTTTATGTAAGTTCAAGTGTTGGGGCGTGGTTTGTGTAGGTTTGAGTGTTTGGGTGTGGCTTGTGTAGATTCGAGTGTTGGGGCGTGGTTTATATAGTTTCGAGTGTTGGGGCGTGGTTTATATAGTTTCAAGTGTTGGGGCGTGGTTTATATAGTTTGGAGTGTTGGGGCGTGGTTTATGTATGTTCGAGTGTTTGAGTGGGTTCCAGTGTTCATGCGTTGTTTATTTAAACTGTGTTGCATACAATGGTTTGTCTCTGGTATGTATCTTTGTCGAAGAGACAATCATTAAGCTAATTGCATTAAGTGACGTCGCGCCTACACCACATTGAAGACAATTAGATAAATGAGTTCACACAAAAATCCGACAGAAGTAGTAATTGGAATTTTCTGTAAAAATTAAATGTATCAATTTATTTGTATATTATTGATAGTATCTAACTTTATTTTATATAAGCAAAATGACGCAATTAATTATTGTTATAATCTACATTTCATATTGTGTTTCCTTATTTACGACAATACATTTGGCCTAATTAACTGCGTTTCCCTTTTATTCTCACTTGCAATCTCTTTAATGTATTCTTATTGGCTGCTTCACACTATAACATTTTATATTCATCTCGATTCTCATATTAACGAAACATTTAACATTTTTTCCAAGATAGGCATGATTAGAAAGCTTGTCCATTGTTTTAAAATATACTTCTGAGTCATCTACACCAGTGCTTCTCAAAGCGGTGGTCCGCGGACCGGTGTCGGTCCGTGGGCCATCCGCTGCCGGTCCGCAGATGTTCTCAAAAAAAAGGATCGAAAAAATTGTCAGTGCAGGGAAAATGGTGCACCGGTCTCTGGTGCAATGGAAAAAATTCCTGCCGGTCCACGATATTAAAATGTTTGAGAAGCACTCATCTACACGTTTCAAACCTTGTTCTGTCAATACTCACATCAGTAACAAAATGATAACTTTAATCTGTCAGAAATACAAAACAATTTTTTCTTTGATTAGTTTTTCACAGTAGGCACATCCCAGAATGTTTATAACAGTGACATTAAATTTATTTCCCAGACATGAATGACACGCTGTATGCAATCCTCAGCGAGAATACATGTAACAGTGTAACTGTATCCAACAAAGCTTCCGAAGAATTACCATTAACGTTTATATTCCTTTTATACGTTAAGCGGCGTCATAAGTCCACTCAGAGATCATTTGAAATAATAATATAGTGTAATAAAACGTTGAGTTAATGTTACAGTGTAATAAAACGTTGAGTTAACATCACAATGCAATAAAACGTTGAGTTAATGTTACAGTGTAAGGTAATGTTACAGTGTAAGTTAATGTTACAGTGTAAGTTAATGTTACAGTGTAAGTTAATGTTACAGTGTAAGTTAATTTTACAGTGTAAGTTAATGTTACAGTGTAAGATAATGTTACAGTGTAAGTTAATGTTACAGTGTAAGTTAATGTTATAGTATAAGTTAATGTTACAGAGTAAGTTAATGTTACAGTGTAAGATAATGTTACAGTGTAAGTTAATGTTACAGTGTAAGATAATGTTACAGAGTAAGTTAATGTTACAGTGTAAGTTAATGTTATAGTATAAGTTAATGTTACAGAGTAAGTTAATGTTACAGTGTAACCATACTTTGGTGTGAGAGTTCAAATATACTTTGGGTTAGTGTGACAGGACAAAGAGACTATGAGTTGGTGTGACAGTTTAAAGAAACTTTGAATTGGAGGGACAGTACATAGCGACTTTGAGCTTTTGTAACAGTTCAGAACAACTTTGAGTTTTTGTGACAGTTCAGAACAACTTTGAGTTTTTGTTACAGTTCAGAACAACTTTGAGTTTTTGTGACAGTTCATAACAACTTTGAGTTTTTGTGACAGTTCAGAACAACTTTGAGTTTTTGTGACAGTTCAGAACAACTTTGAGTTTTTGTGACAGTTCAGAACAACTTTGAGTTTTTGTAACAGTTCAGAACAACTTTGAGTTTTTGTAACAGTTCAGAACAACTTTGAGTTTTTGTAACAGTTCAGAACAACTTTGAGTTTTTGTTACAGTTCAGAACAACTTTGAGTTTTTGTAACAGTTCAGAACAACTTTGAGTTTTTGTGACAGTTCAGAACAACTTTGAGTTTTTGTGACAGTTCAGAACAACTTTGAGTTTTTGTGACAGTTCTAAGAGACTTTAAGTTACTATGTATTTGGGTCGGTATGAGAGAACATGAGACTTAAGCTTAATAAGAAAGAACTTTGAGACTTTTAACTTTATGATAGAACATTTGATTAGCTTAGGCCAGTTTAATATTCTATTTTTTACATTTATGAAAGATATAAATTCCTTTTTTCTTAGATCAACCATATATGAAACTGCATAGCTTATTTAAGAAATAATGCTTCTCACATCCTTATTTGGTAAAAAAAAGCAATTAAAGTTTCTCATTCCTTCATTACATCAAAAACACCAAACGTCATTTAAATTGAAACACGTATACATCTCACAGTTCTTGCTCGCAAACTTGTCTATTCACACATACATCCTCTGGACATGCCAACTTGTCTATTCACACATAAATCCTGTGGACATGCCAACTTGTCTATTCACACATACATCCTGTGGACATGCCAACTTGTCTATTCACACATACATCCTGTGGACATGCCAACTTGTCTATTCACACATACATCCTGTGGACATGCCAACTTGTCTATTCACACATAAATCCTGTGGACATGCCAACTTGTCTATTCCACACATAAATCCTGTGGACA
This sequence comes from Ampullaceana balthica, assembly GCA_944989445.1. NCBI lineage: Eukaryota > Metazoa > Mollusca > Gastropoda > Lymnaeidae > Ampullaceana > Ampullaceana balthica. The sequence goes on along the minus strand of CALYLW010000901.1, from coordinate 294,685 downwards.
TGCCAACTTGTCTATTCACACATAAATCCTGTGGACATGCCAACTTGTCTATTCACACATACATCCTGTGGACATGCCAACTTGTCTATTCACACATACATCCTGTGGACATGCCAACTTGTCTATTCCACACATACATCCTGTGGACATGCCAACTTGTCTATTCCACACATACATCCTGTGGACATGCCAACTTGTCTATTCACACATACATCCTGTGGACATGCCAACTTGTCTATTCACACATACATCATGTGGACATGCCAACTTGTCTATTCACACATAAATCCTGTGGACATGCCAACTTGTCTATTCACACATACATCCTGTGGACATGCCAACTTGTCTATTCACACATAAATCCTGTGGACATGCCAACTTGTCTATTCACACATACATCCTGTGGACATGCCAACTTGTCTATTCACACATACATCCTGTGGACATGCCAACTTGTCTATTCACACATACATCCTGTGGACATGCCAACTTGTCTATTCCACACATACATCCTGTGGACATGCCAACTTGTCTATTCACACATAAATCCTGTGGACATGCCAACTTGTCTATTCCACACATAAATCCTGTGGACATGCCAACTTGTCTATTCACACATAAATCCTGTGGACATGCCAACTTGTCTATTCACACATACATCCTGTGGACATGCCAACTTGTCTATTCACACATACATCCTGTGGACATGCCAACTTGTCTATTCCACACATACATCCTGTGGACATGCCAACTTGTCTATTCCACACATACATCCTGTGGACATGCCAACTTGTCTATTCACACATACATCCTGTGGACATGCCAACTTGTCTATTCACACATACATCATGTGGACATGCCAACTTGTCTATTCACACATAAATCCTGTGGACATGCCAACTTGTCTATTCCACACATAAATCCTGTGGACATGCCAACTTGTCTATTCACACATAAATCCTGTGGACATGCCAACTTGTCTATTCCACACATAAATCCTGTGGACATGCCAACTTGTCTATTCCACACATAAATCCTGTGGACATGCCAACTTGTCTATTCCACACATAAATCCTGTGGACATGCCGTTCGCTATTTGATGGTGTCACCAAACAAAACATTGAAATCAAACCTTTGAAACGTACACTGTTGAACAATCGACGCACCGAGGCGAGTGGTACCGAGACTTAGCCCCAAAGACGAGTGTGAACAGAGAGAACTGGCCAAACAACAATAACAACAGCAGCGCCGCCGACTGTGGGGGTTAGCAGGCCGCAAGTAGAAAACTTTGACGCGAGCTTTCATTGGCACCCCAGTCATTTGGCGATGGCACCAACTACTCTCCTCATCGCAGCCCACAAGTCTCTCTCTCTCTCTCCTTCTCTCTCTATCTCTCTTTCCCTTACCACCCGTTCCCAGTCTCTCCCTCTCCCCCTCCCTCCCTCACCACCCGCACGGTCTGCCGCCCCACAATGCTCCACGTCTAGAAGGGTGCCTGGGACGAAATTGAAAGTAAAGAACAGGAAGAAAAATGGAGGAGCGTTGTCGGACGTCGTATAGGGTAAATAAAATTGTTGAAATGAGAGGTTCGGGAGGGTGGAGGGGGTGGGGGTGGGGGGAGGGTCAACTGGCTGAATGGCTCAACGATTAAGAGTAAAACGTAAAAAGGGGTGGGGAAATTGGATGAGGGGGGGGGGACAACAAATTTCAGGGGCGAGCGTATTCTTGAAAATTGGATAATTTTTTTTCTTCTTTAATTGCATGACGCTTCAATTTTCGAACGATCCAAATACTCCGATATCATTGAAATGAAATCTCCGAGTCAGTGGAAGGTTCGGGGTAACTTATAAGCTTGATACTTTAAATATATATTTTTTTTTGCATGTCAAATTTTTAATTTTAGACATTTGATCATTTTATTGTTTAAAATGATCTTATTGTTAAAAACTTATTTTAACTGAATCCGTGATTTCTTGCTTAATAACCCTAACAATATTATTTTATCTTGCTCCTACACAAGATTATCTCACTCCTACACAAGATTATATCACTCCTACACAAGATTATATCACTCCTATACAAAATTATATCACTCCTACACAAGATTATATCACTCCTACACAAGATTATATCACTCCTGCACAAGATTATATCATTCCTACACAAGATTATATCACTCCTACACAAGATTATATCACTCCTACACAAGATTATATCACTCCTACACAAGATTATATCACTCCTACACAAGATTATATCACTCCTATACAATATTACCTCACTCCTTTATAAAACATTTTCTCGGAAAATATAATAATAGCTAGGATTCCGTTTACCTATCGCCATTTCTGTTATTTCCTCTGTAACAAACCCGACAGTTCCGCCCCTGGCAGACACATATGTTCAAGTCACTTTAAGCACATCTCAATGAGGGCTACGGGTTGGAGGGGGGGGATGCCATTTCATCTTAATCACTGGCTTGTCCACTCGTCTCAATCAATGCTCTGCCTTTCCATTTCAATCAAAGCTTTGGCCTTTTGTCACAATCATAGGTCTCCTCTTACCCCCCCTTCCCTCTCCCTGCTCACGAGTTGTGGCCCCTATCTCCTCCCCCCATCAACCCGATCATTTGTTTCAATTTTTACCTTCTCTTTCGCCTAAATTTTTGTTTCTGTTGTAGCGATCGTTACGTCCCCCTTTTGCATCGTGTGTGACGTCATAAATTATGACGTAAGCAACGGTTCTGTTTCCAAGGAGATGTTGAAAGTCTTCAGGCCCCAATTAAGATGTAGATGTTAATATTGATGAAATATGAGAGGAAACGGCTAAAATAATTGTTCATAATGGCGATATATGAGTTGAAAGGGTTAAACTATGTTTTGATAGTGGCGATATATGAGTTGAAAGGGTTAAACTATGTTTTGATAGTGGCGATATATGAGTTGAAAGGGTTAAACTATGTTTTGATAGTGGCGATATATGAGTTGAAAGGGTTAAACTATGTTTTGATAGTGGCGATATATGAGTTGAAAGGGTTAAACTATGTTTTGATAGTGGCGATATATGAGTTGAAAGGGTTAAAAACTGTATCGTTACTGGGAAAATAGGTATTTATATTGGTAAAAACAAGTGTTGAGACAATGAAGTAAAAGAATGTAATAGTTAATGGTGACAAACTAGGTTTTAATATCAGAAACTTAACTGGGTTTTTTCGCGCCCTTGGCTAATTTATTTTTGGCGCCCTTAACAAATGGATATAGAAAAGCCAAAACGTAGAAAAATAATCAATTTGAAAAAATTTGAAGGATTAGCCCTCGGCGCCCATGGCAACTGCCCCGATGCCAAGTCGTTGTTAAGCCTCTGGTTAATATGAATGGAAGACATGTTCGTGCAGCTAAAAATAGGTGCACACATGGATACAACCGATGTTAATGGGACTAAACTCTCTGTTGATATGGACAAAAGATTGGTTGAGAGGAAAGAAGGTGATGCTGACAGGAGGTATAAATATTTAAAACTGAATTGTCATTTAAGATGGATATCTTAAAATAACTAAGAAGTTTTAATCAACACTCTTCCATCATTCTAACACGTATATCTTAAAACAAGTCTTTCAGCATTCTAACACGTATATCGTAAAACAAGTCTTTCAGCATTCTAACACGTATATTGTAAAACAAGTCTTTCAGCATTCTAACACGTTTATTGTAAGTCAAAGTCTTTCAGCCTTCTAACAAAAGTATCATAACCAGGGGCGGATTAAGACTGCTCGGGGCCCCTGGCTGCAATTCAAACTGGGGCCCTGTCCAGGCAGAGTAATTTTAAATAAAATGATCACTAGCAGTCTAATATAAGACAGTGTAACTTGTAATGCAGGGTGTAATAAGACAAAAAAATTAAATAGAAGTCAATTAAATTAATATACAGTTACACGAATCCACACTTCATTATTTCAATCTTTAGAACCTTCGTTTGCGAACTTTTCTCAAGGCGAGATTTTTTAATCAAGTCAGTAAAATTAAATGAGCTTACGATTTCCCTTTCAATGCCCATTAGAGAGAGTGCTGACTCAGTCTTTGTTGTCCTATGCAACTTCTAAATTTCATAATTTATTTTTTTCAACTTTGAAAATGATCGCTCTCAGTTGCACGTTTATGTCATCAACGGGAGATATATGCAATGTGTAAATTTGGAAAAGACTGTGTAAAATTTAGCTCATTCAAAAACAGCAACATATTTAGCTCTGTGCATGTATTTTGAGTTTCACATTGTGCTACTTCCTTTTCCTGACCCTGAGCCTGGACAATAAACTTTTTGAAGAGTTCTAAAAATTAGACTAATTCTGAAGGAAAGCAGTCTTCGAAATCACTTGAATATTCTTCCATTAACTTGGCTGCAGCCCCTCGGATGGCATCATTGCTTAGCTCCGTAAGGTTTGTAAGAAAGCCTTTATATGTATCTAACTGATGTTGTAGGGCTGGAGAAAGTTTGTCAATGAATACCAGAAACACCTCAACTTTGAATTTTTGTCTCGGAGAAAATACTGTTTCTGCTGATGTCTCTTCATCAAGATGACACTTTCTCTTTCTTTAATCACATTGAAGATTGTTTGTACTCTTTCTCCACGGACATATCCTTTTCTTTTTCTTCATAGAAATCAAATTCAGAACGCTGTCTTTTAACAAACTCAAGAAGATATTTCAACAAATGCATCTTGGAGGGAGGCATTCATTTTCTGAAACCATTTTAAAATTGTGTCCCAAATTTCAAGTAAAATAGCGAGTTTCAGTTGTTCAAGTTCCTTCCGAAATGCTTCAAGTCAACTGTCAGGCGGCTGATTGTCGTCAGTTGCCAATTCTTCCAGTCCTGAAATATTCTCATGGTATTATTTATTAACAGATCTTACAGCATCATGTCGGGCTGACCATCTTGTGTCAGACAAGGCTTTGTTAACATGTAACCTTTTCGATTGTTTTTGAAAACCCTTCCAACGATGAATAGATGCAACAAGCCAGGTATAAAGATTTTGCAGAATGCAAAAATAAGTAAATAAAAAATTCAAAAAATCTGGTTGCAGCAGGACAACCTTCTGCTGCACTTTCCCCAACCAAATTAAGGGAATGAGCTGTGGACGGCACATAATGAGTAACACTGCACTTCTCACGAAGGATAGTCTGGACTCAGTTTTACTTCCAACTTATACTTGCAGCATTGTCGTATGACTGTCCACGGCAATCTTGAATTTGAAAGTCAATTTCTTCCAAAATATTAAAAATAATTTGGGAAATTCCTGATCCAGAACGGGACTTAATTGGTATGAACTTGATGAATCGCTCAACAGGAATGAATGGTATTTAGCTAATAACGGAACGCAACATGTAATTCAGGTTAATTAGGGACACCGATATTTAATGTACATACAGAAATCACCTATGACCCTCTCGTAAGCCGACCCCCCCCCCAACATTTTCCCCTAGATTTTGTCCCAAAATAGTCGGCTTTATAACGAGTATATACGTTACTAGTATTTAATTACATATTTATTCGAATATCTACATCTTACTGTAGTCTGTCTGTAGGTCAAAGCGTCGAAACTCGTAAACAGTGTACTAACTTGTAAGTTGGTTAAAAATTATATTATTGAATTATGCTCTACTATGTCAAATTTTTGTTGTCGTAAGTCTTCCAAACTAAATAGAAGTCGATTGTTTTTCTAAAGCTAGGTTTCTCTAGATATCATTACAAATGATGACGATTTCTGGTATTTCACACTCTTCAGCATTTTCTCCTTATAAGTAGATGAGATTATATTAATTTATTTATATTTTCAAGCCTTCATGCAAACATTTGCCCACCTTTATTATAGAAAATAATAATTATGGGGGCCCCTAAATCATCGGGGGCCCCTGGCTTTAGACCGTTCAGCCCCCTTTAATCCGCCGTAGATCATAACCATCCGACTTCCCAGCGTCCAAGACACGTATTATTTTCAACTACACAACGAAATTGTTCTTTACAACAATAACGTGTTCTTTACAACAATAACGTGTTCGTTACAACAAACAATGTGTTCGTTACAACAAACAATGTGTTCGTTACAACAAACAACAGACAAATTGCAGACAACCAGTCTGCTTCATTGCGTGGGTTCAAGTCACAGGTCATTGGTGAATATCAGCAGATCATTACGTTTCCAGAAATCAATCACTGTGGAAGAAAATAATATTTCTTTCCCTTATCTGCTGAGGACTTATTTTGCTTGAACATACTGTTCTCATTTTTTTTTAAATAAAGGTTTATCTGCAAATCTATGAGACGAGTTTATGATCATTCGCCATAGTCAAACTGATTAAAGTTTTAGTTTTGTAAATTGTAATGATCTCAGAGATCTCTTCATTTTCGTAATGTTGAATTATTTGGATTATATTTAAACGAATAGAAAATTTTACTCTCTTCTTTTTAGAGATCGAGTTTTTAAATATTATTTTACTCCCTTAATAGACTAATAAATTTGAAGTACATGTAATATAATTAGATTGTATATAATGGGGGAAATAACGAATTTAAATAACTCGCACACATAATGTTATACTACAGGACTCAAGTACCACGTTTTCTCAACTGTAAAAATTAAATAATATATTTCTAAATATCTGACAATAATCCGAGATTACGGAGGAATACGAGTTTTTTTTACAAAAGAACATTATAACAAATTAGCGTTAAATCGCTGTTAGGTATATAATTTAATATTAATAAAATAATCACTGACTAACAAATAGTTTATGTTCTTAATAGAGTTTTATAATACAAAAACGCTCTCTAGATTTAAAAAAACTTCTGGAACGTCCTCGTTAGATGGACATTTCTAAAATGACCCCTCAATTAAAATAATAATTAAAAGAAAATTGCTACATCCTTCCGCCTCTTTTATCCTGTATTTTCGATAAGTACTTGAGCATTTTTTTTTCTTAATTTCGTTTCTGTTTTTTTTTAAATCTCTACTTAATTATTTTTCCAAGATATAGTAGGTAATATAATGTAAATTTTATTTAAATACGTGTTTTCTTTATTTCTACTGATGAAGCCAATTGATAAAACGTGTTCATATGTATTTGTCCTTTGATAACGCTTTAATTTTACCAAAATGAATTCGATCGCGTATCTTGCATTCCCTTAAAATTACATGACAATGTGCCCCTTTCCCTTACAAATACAGGACAACGCCCCTTTCCCTTACAAATACAGACAACGCCCCTTTCCCTTACAAATACAAGACAACGCCCCTTTCCTTTACAAATACAGGACAACGCCCCTTTCCCTTACAAATACAAGACAACGCCCCTTTCCCTTACAAATACAAGACAACGCCCCTTTCCCTTACAAATACAGGACAACGCCCCTTTCCCTTACAAATACAAGACAACGCCCCTTTCCTTTACAAATACAAGACAACACCCGTTTCACTTACAAATACAAGACAACGCCCCTTTCCTTTACAAATACAAGACAACGCCCCTTTCACTTACAAATACAAGACAACGCCCCTTTCCCTTACAAATACAAGACAACGCCCCTTTCCCTTACAAATACAAGACAACGCCCCTTTCCCTTACAAATACAAGACAACGCCCCCAATTCTCTTATATATACAAGACAACATCCCTTTCCCTTACAAATACAAGACAACGCCCCTTTCCCTTACAAATACAAGACAACGCCCCTTTCCCTTACAAATACAAGACAACGCCCCTTTCCCTTACAAATACAAGACAACGCCCCCAATTCCCTTACAAATACAAGACAACGCCCCTTTCCCTTACAAATACAAGACAACGCCCCTTTCCTTTACAAATACAAGACAACGCCCCTTTCCCTTACAAATACAAGACAACGCCCCTTCCCCTTACAAATACAAGACAACGCCCCTTTCCCTTACAAATACAAGACAACGCCCCTTTCCCTTACAAATACAAGACAACGCCCCTTTCCCTTACAAATACAAGACAACGCCCCTTTCCCTTATAAATACAAGACAACACCCATTCCCTTACTTATTAAATTGTGGTAATAAATCGTACAACTCGCGAGCTTATAGAAATGGCCTAATCTTAAATTGGTGACACACGCTTGCCAACTTCTCGCGCCCCTTGCCCTCCTCTATAGATCCCCCCTACCCTCAGGGCGACCAAGTCCCCAATTCAAACTGAAATGAAATGCTCCCTAATCGAACGCTCGCACTTCCGATATGAATGCACTCGTGAGGAGCGATCAAATAGCGAGTGTTTTCTTAAGCCCGTTGTATTCGTCAAGTAAATGGAAATCTCGCACTCCCAGGGTGGCCGTTTACAAAAATAGAGGGCGTAGCAGTGTTTGTGGTTAAGGGCAGGTTCTGGCCCCCCAACGCAGGGTTGTCATCGTGTGTAGGTACTTAATGGGGAATTTGTGTGTTGTGTTAGCCGTGGGGATAATACGTTAAAACTTGCGGGAGTATTCCAAATGAAACAATATACGAACCGAAACAGCATTGCTTCAAATATGGTACACAGGAGTGGCAACTTATCTTGTCTGTTTGTTATTTATAGGAAAAAATGGAAGTTCAAACCAATAAGAGCCAAGCATTTCATCGAAATAAATCTGTTTTAATTGTTATTTGTTTGTTCTTGTCTTGTTTTTTTTTGTTAATCATTCAGTTGTTTTATAGTTATTCTACCTAAATTTTGACTTTTTAAACTTAGTAGTAGTAGTAGTAGTAGTAGTAGTAGTAGTAGTAGTAGTAGTAGTAGTAGTAGTAGTAGTAGTAGTAGTAGTAGTAGTAGTAGTAGTAGTAGTAAAAGTAGTAGTAGTAGTAGTAGTAAAAGTAGTAGTAGTAGTAGTAAAAGTAGTAGTAGTAGTAGTAGTAGTAGTAGTAGTAAAAGTAGTAGTAGTAGTAGTAGTAAAGTAGTAGTAGTAGTAGTAAAAGTAGTAGTAGTAGTAGTAAAAGTAGTAGTAGTAGTAGTAGTAAAAGTAGTAGTAGTAGTAGTAGTAAAAGTAGTAGTAGTAGTAGTAAAAGTAGTAGTAGTAGTAGTAAAAGTAGTAGTAGTAGTAGTAAAAGTAGTAGTAGTAGTAGTAAAAGTAGTAGTAGTAGTAGTAAAAGTAGTAGTAGTAGTAGTAAAAGTATTAGTAGTAGTAGTAGTAGTAGTAAAAGTATTAGTAGTAGTAGTAGTAGTAAAAGTAGTCCCTAAAACACTCAAAGACCAACAGCTACCACAAAGATATTGATGTCAAATAAAGTTTTTTGTGCAAAAATCCATAACAAAAATTTCACTCATAAAGACAAAACAAGGTTAGTTATGTAAAAAAAAAGGTATACAAATGCAAAACTAAACAAAGTTAGTCATATAAAACCCATATAGTTACTCACAAATGTATATATATATATATATATATATATATATATATTAGGGCTGCGGTAATTAACGATTAATTTCTCGATTAATCGTAAAAAATTTAACGATAAAAAATTTTTAACGTTTAATCGACCCACCACTTATAAATGTACTGGAAGTAAAAAGTAAAATATTTAGGCAGATAAAATATAAACTAATTTCTGGACAATTACACGAACATTTTGGTTTGAAACTATTAACTGACATGAATGTTCAAAATGTTGATAATGGTTATTGTGTCCATTGAGAGAAATCGTTTGGCTACCATGCAGTGTTCTCTCTAAGTCTAAGCTTCGTTCGTCCGTGTGCAAAGTTTAAAAAAAATATTTTGTGTAATATTTTACAAAATTTGCTGCGCGGTGATTCTAAATTCCTGCGTGGCTTCGGTCAAATATCTGCGCAGCCGCACTGCTTAAAGGGAACATTGCTACCTTGGTTCTAACACTTCGCTTAAATATCAAATGCAAACCAAACATCCACTACAGTATCAGAAACTTCAGCTGAGACAATCTAAAGCTATGTGAACGATTGTTCAGCTCGGCTAGTTATATTGTCAATAAGACCCACTCTTCACTTGAACCAAATAATGTCAATACACTTGTCTGTTTGCGTTATTGGTTAAAAGATTTTATATAAAGAAGACATTCCAGTGTTGTTTCGATTTTCGACAAGTATTTTAATAAATGTTACTTATGACACCCTAAATTTTAATTTTTGGCTTTAATCGAAATTAACGATTAATTATTCGTTAATTTTTTCAAAAGTTAACGATTAAATTTAAATTAATCGTTAACAGCCCTAATATATTTATATATTAACCGGGTCCATTCTTACACATTCAGAACACATTTCTTGGCATTAGCGTCTAGTCTAGTCAAAACGTCACACACGTTCAGCCATCACATTGTGGTATTTGGGTGTCTAGTCTAGTCAAAACGTCACACACGTTCAGCCATCACATTGTGGTATTTGGGTGTCTAGTCTAGTTAAAACGTCACACACGTTCAGCCATCATCACATCGTGGTATTTGGGTGTCTAGTCTAGTCAAAACGTCACACACGTTCAACCATCACATTGTGGTATTTGGGTGTCTAGTCTAGTCAAAACGTCACACACGTTCAGACATCACATTGTGGTATTTGGGTGTCTAGTCTAGTCAAAACGTCACACACGTTCAGCCATCACATTGTGGTATTTGGGTGTCTAGTCTAGTCAAAACGTCACACACGTTCAGCCATCACATCGTGGTATTTGGGTGTCTAGTCTAGCTAACAAACGTCACACACGTTCAGCCACCACATCGTGGTATTTGGGTGTCTAGTCTAGCTAACAAACCACACACGTTCAGCCATCACATTGTGGTATTTGGGTGTCTAGTCTAGTCAAAACGTCACAAACGTTCAGCCATCACATTGTGGTATTTGGGTGTCTAGTCTAGCTAACAAACCACACACGTTCAGCCATCACATTGTGGTATTTGGGTGTCTATTCTAGCTAACAAACCACACACGTTCAGCCATCACATCGTGGTATTTGGGTGTCTAGTCTAGTCAAAACGTCACACACGTTCAGCCATCACATTGTGGTATTTGGGTGTCTAGTCTAGTCAAAACGTCACACACGTTCAGCCATCACATTGTGGTATTTGGGTGTCTAGTCTAGTCAAAACGTCACACACGTTCAGCCATCACATCGTGGTATTTGGGTGTCTAGTCTAGTCAAAACGTCACACACGTTCAGCCATCACATCGTGGTATTTGGGTGTCTAGTCTAGTCAAAACGTCACAAACGTTAAGCCATCACATTGTGGTATTTGGGTGTCTAGTCTAGCTAACAAACGTCACACACGTTCAGCCACCACATCGTGGTATTTGGGTGTCTAGTCTAGCTAACAAACCACACGCGTTCAGCCATCACATTGTGGTATTTGGGTGTCTAGTCTAGTCAAAACGTCACAAACGTTCAGCCATCACATTGTGGTATTTGGGTGTCTAGTCTAGCTAACAAACCACACACGTTAGGCATCACATTGTGGTATTTGGGTGTCTAGTCTAGCTAACAAACCACACACGTTCAGCCATCACATTGTGGTATTTGGGTGTCTATTCTAGCTAACAAACCACACACGTTCAGCCATCACATCGTGGTATTTGGGTGTCTAGTCTAGCTAACAAACCACACACGTTCAGCCATCACATCGTGGTATTAGCGTATTAGCGGTCTATTCTAATTAACACGCCTTAAGCTGGAAACGACTAAATGAGCCACATCAAACGTTGTATTTGATGAATATTATTTAAAAGCCAATAGAGATGACGCATTCATTGTGGTACCAAGCTTACCACTGGATTGTGAGAGATTTTCTATTTTCATATTTCCATTGTTGGCTTTGGGGTTGTTTTTAATGGGGTTTTTTTTTATTTTTTATTTTTTTACTCAGTGTTAGTCGTCCATTTCCATAACTCGCTGGTCGATCGTACAGTCGGGGGCGCTGGTGAGTCCATTGAGAAAGATTGTCAGCAAACAAAAGGAGAAGATTTGGGGCAGAGTTCATTTGATGAATATTTGGTGGTCGAAAGGTAAAATATTGATGTCGAAAAATGATTATGCTGTGATTATAGACATTCAAAATGAAACAAAAACTAGACAAATAAATTAATTTATGACATTTTAATCCGATTTGCGAACTTCTACATTTTGGTAGAAATACAACGTAGAAACTACTGTTTGAGAAAAATACTGGAGTCAATAGTTAACCATTTGATTAATCATTGATGACTGCATAAAATACTACTTACCAATTACCTTTGAGAGGCTGCAGTAAGTTGGAGTATTACTAAAAGTGGTTTCATATAGTTAGGTACGTTGGCATAATGTGAAAACAGCCCAGAGTATATCGCGTTCCTAACTGAATACAAGGGTTTAGTTGACGAGGCCAACTTTTACAGGGTTACACTAGCCTTGGCCCAAATAAAACACATGCCTTATTATCCCTTCTCCTAGGCCTAAATAAACCAGTTCCATCCCTTTCGTCTCCTAGGTCCGACTCTGACCATTACCTCTGTCACACTTTTCCCCTAGGTCCGACTCTGACCAGTACCGCCATCACACAACATTCCCCTAGGTCCGACTCCGACCAGTACCTCTATCACACAACTTTCCCCTAGGTCCGACTCCGACCATTACCTCTATCACACAACTTTCCCCTAGGTCCGACTCTGACCAGTACCTCTATCACACAACATTCCCCTAGGTCCGACTCTGACCAGTACCTCTATCACACAACTTTCCCCTAGGTCCGACTCTGACCAGTACCTCTATCACACAACTTTCCCCTAGGTCCGACTCTGACAAGTACCTGCATCACACAACTTTCCCCTAGGTCCGACTCTGACCAGTACCCCTATCACACAACTTTCCCCTAGGTCCGACTCTGACCAGTACCCCTATCACACAACTTTCCCCTAGGTCCGACTCTGACCAGTACCTCTATCACAAAACTTTCCCCTAGGTCCGACTCTGACCAGTACCTCTATCACACAACTTTCCCCTAGGTCCGACTCTGACCAGTACCTCTATCACACAACTTTCCACTAGGTCCGACTCTGACCAGTACCTCTATCACACAACTTTCCCCTAGGTCCGACTCTGACCAGTACCTCTATCACACAACTTTCCCCTAGGTCCAACTCTGACCAGTACCTCTATCACACAACTTTCCCTTAGGTCCAACTCTGACCAGCACCTCTATCACACAACTTTCCCCTAGGTCCGACTCTGACCAGTACCTCTATCACACAACTTTCCCCTAGGTCCGACTCTGACCAGCACCTCTATCACACAACTTTCCCCTAGGTCCGACTCTGACCAGTACCTCTATCACACAACTTTCCCCTAGGTCCAACTCTGACCAGTACCTCTATCACACAACTTTCCCCTAGGTCCGACTCTGACCAGTACCTCTATCACACAACTTTCCCTTAGGTCCGACTCTGACCAGCACCTCTATCACACAACTTTCCCCTAGGTCCGACTCTGACCAGTACCTCTATCACACAACTTTCCCATAGGTCCGACTCTGACCAGCACCTCTATCACACAACTTTCCTCTAGGTCCGACTCTGACCAGTACCTCTATCACACAACTTTCCCTTAGGTCCAACTCTGACCAGCACCTCTATCACACAACTTTCCCCTAGGTCCGACTCTGACCAGTACCTCTATCACACAACTTTCCCCTAGGTCCAACTCTGACCAGTACCTCTATCACACAACTTTCCCTTAGGTCCAACTCTGACCAGCACCTCTATCACACAACTTTCCCCTAGGTCCGACTCTGACCAGTACCTCTATCACACAACTTTCCCCTAGGTCCGACTCTGACCAGTACCTCTATCACACAACTTTCCCTTAGGTCCGACTCTGACCAGCACCTCTATCACACAACTTTCTCCTGGGTCCGACTCTGACCAGTACCTCTATCACACAACTTTCCCCTAGGTCCGACTCTGACCAGTACCTCTATCACACAACTTTCCCATAGGTCCGACTCTGACCAGCACCTCTATCACACAACTTTCCTCTAGGTCCGACTCTGACCAGTACCTCTATCACACAACTTTCCCTTAGGTCCAACTCTGACCAGCACCTCTATCACACAACTTTCCCCTAGGTCCGACTCTGACCAGTACCTCTATCACACAACTTTCCCCTAGGTCCGACTCTGACCAGTACCTCTATCACACAACTTTCCCCTAGGTCCGACTCTGACCAGCACCTCTATCACACAACTTTCCCCTAGGTCCGACTCTGACCAGTACCTCTATCACACAACTTTCCCCTAGGTCCGACTCTGACCAGTACCTCTATCACACAACTTTCCCCTAGGTCCGACTCTGACCAGTACCTCTATCACACAACTTTCCCCTAGGTCCGACTCTGACCAGTACCTCTATCACACAACTTTCCCCTAGGTCCGACTCTGACCAGTACCTCTATCACACAACTTTCCCTTAGGTCCGACTCTGACCAGTACCTCTATCACACAACTTTCCCTTAGGTCCGACTCTGACCAGCACCTCTATCACACAACTTTCCCCTAGGTCCGACTCTGACCAGTACCTCCATCACACATTTTCTTTAAGCGTGGTCATTTATATGATGAATACGGCGCACAAAATACGTTCTTAAAGCTCCGAAATACGATGAGATTCTATAAAACCAACATTGCTGAAAGTCGGGATGTTGCCTTGACTGCCTGTGGTGGACATTTTGATTGATTAAAGCAACACAGAACAAATTGAGTGGTGAAGATAAAAAGAATATTTGCTGAGTGAGGAGAGAAAATAAAAAGTGGTTCTTCCTTTCATAGAATAGTGGTTCTTCCTGTTACAAATAGTGGTTCTTCTACTTGTCATAAAAAGGGGTTCTTTTTCTTGTCACAAAATGGTATTCTTCTGTGACGAAAAGGCGGTTCTTTTTTCTTGTCACAAAAGGCGGTTTTTCTTCTTATTACAAAACGTCAGTGTAAAATCATGAAATAAATTAAATAAATTAGTTTAAATTCGATATTCAAATAATGTCAAGATGGGTTTTTTTAAATATTTTTTATTTAAAATATCAAAATATATTTTGGGGTACATGTCGTTTTTTATAAGATCCTCTAACCATAAATAATTTTAAAAACTGATTAATAAAAAGAGTACATTTCTTGAAAATTTAATTATTTACATTGATTTAAGATGAAAGTAAAACATTGTAATTAATTTGTATGCTTTATAATAGTTTTCAGCACAAACATTTTTTTCGCTAGCAGATTAAAAACAATATAAGACACATCTTTTCAAAATTTATTTTTAAAATTGATGAAACAACATTTCTTGTAAATGATTAACGTAGCTTATGTATAATGTATTGTAATTGTGTGTTTGTTGTGATATGAATGTTAATTTAATACTTATAAGTATGTTATTTCTTTCATGTAAAGCGCTGTGAGCCCAGTTCCTTACTGGGATACAACGCTATATAAATAATCAATTTATTATTATTATTATTATTTATTATTTTCCACTTTTAAGTGTGTTTTTTTTAAAAATATTATTTAACTACCCTTTTTAAGGAAAATCATCTTATCATAAATGTATTTTTAAATTATAAATCTTTAACATCTCGGTAGTCGGTAATATAGACAAAGGTAAAAATGATGCACCAGTATTAAATGTTTATACAATCTCGATTAACACCCATTCTACCTGGCAAACAATTTTGTCTTTAATTTAAAAAGACGACGAACTGCCAACCTCATTGAAACGGACGCGAAAAAAAAACAACCCGTAATAACAATTTATTTTTTTACTATAAATCCCTTATATATGAGACATAACTAACAGTATTGATGATGTTCAAACGCGACAAACATTTAAAGACTGAATCTGTCTTAACTCCCCTTTGCTTTATAACCCCGTGCGGGTAGTGGGAGAGTGGAAAGGTCTGGTCACGGATCCCTGAACCGAGCTCAGCGTGACACGTAAAATGTAAACAAAAGCACGACGCTACATCGACGATGTGGCGTCAACGCACGAACTGAACTTTCACGTGAAAAAAAACAATAACAAACTGTGAAAATGAATTACAGACGTTATATAGAGATAAACTAGAAATGCATTAATTTCATTACGGTCAGTTCGATAGATCTAAAATTTTGATACGATGAATTGTTAGTTTACACGGGTCTATGTGCCAAATTTCAGCTCGATGGCATCACGGAAAGTGGGTCATTTTTTACTTTTGTTTTTCCGCCCGCCCGCCCGACGACGAAAGACAGACAGAGAGACAGAGAGAGACGGCGGTGAAGTTAATATAAGGGATTTAAAAACATAAGTCCCTAGGAATATAAAATGTTCATTTTGAAAGGTGAACATAACACTTGTCCCTAGAAATATAAAATTTCTATGTTGAAAGGTGAACAAAACACTAGTCCCTAGAAATATAAGGTATTTATTTTGAACGGTGAACAAAACACTAGTCCCTAGAAATATGAAATGTTTATTTTGAAAGGTGAACAAAAAACTAGTCCCTAGAAATATAAAATCAAAACATATGTTTGACGCTACCTATTCTTGGAATGCAGGTAGAGAGAAAACCTTTCAAAATAAAGTATTTAGATTTTCACAAACACTCCAAAAGAATATTAATAACTTCAGGATTTTCAAATCAAAATAAATTAATACCGTCATTGCAAACTTTATTTCGTGAATCATTAAACATCGTGTTGGTTTTTAACCCCCACCCCCACCCCCCACCCCCAGCTATATTAGAGCTTCACTGATTGTCTACCGCAGTGTTTCTCAATTATTTTCTGTCATGCCCGCCCCCCCCCCTTTGGAAGAAAGAAAACATTTCGCCCTCGTGCGACTGTAAATAGTATCATTCGTCCATAAAATTGTTATAAGTACACCTCTGCCTAACGGTCAAACGAGCCCACCTTTACGGAGCCTTCCCTCCCCCCACCACCCCCCCACTATTTGAGAAACACTGATCTACCGCAACGTGACCTTCCTAATGGGTAAAGCGAGCCCTAAGAGTTTAACTCGTGATTTTTCACTAAACGTAACTGAAAAGTCTGAACACCCGCAAACTCTTACAAAATTAGCATTAAAATGGTAATCCCTTATTTTAGCTCATTTAAAATTTTTAGAACAAAATAAATAACATAACTTACTTTTACTAATTTAAACACTTAAATCAGAAAAACAAAAAATATTAAATGCTTTACAATTAGTTTTGTGTGTGTTTTGTTGAATTTAAAGGGTTTTTTTTAACTTTAAAAAGGTTTTTTAAAAATCAGACTTCCAAAAACAATGGCGCCGTAAGTCACAGAAGATAAGTGATATATACAAATTATTAATCCGTACAAATCGTAAAATACTACTTTAATTTTTTTTTAAAAATGTTTTAATTTTAAAAGAGATTTCAATATAATTAATGAGGTAAGTTTTTAAAAATAATTTTGATGACTTGAAATATAAAATGCGCTAAATTAAGAGATTACCATTAAAATTCTCTATAACAAACAAAATAAACGTTTTATCCAAAATTTTTATCCGAAACAATCAAATAAATACTGGCCCAAATTTCTGAGTTTTTACAGTTATTTTATGTTTTTCCAAGAGTGGAGTGCCCCTGAAATCAATGTTGTTTGAAAGATTCCATGCAGCGGTATCGCTAATTTCATTCCACTTGTCAAGATCACGATCAATGGCAGCATACAGCAGTGAAGAAAACCCATGTCGAGACTCATAATTTACACGACGAAACCATAACAGTTGTGTTACAAAACACGTACTTGAAACACTGCTAGCGTATATAGAAATGTCTAAAACCACTACGTTGTCAAAGCATACGAAAGCGGTCGCCAAGCTTTCCGAAATAACGGACCCTTAAATTAATAATTTCACATTTCGTTGCCCCCCCCTCCCCACATGTATTTTCCTTAAATAATTAATATACAGTAACTACATTTGTAAATTTATAGTTTAAAAATGTTATCTTTCAAATATTATTAAACTATATAATTTGCAATTGTCACGCAAGTAGTGTCTGTCAGTCCTGATGCTACTAATTTTAGAAAGTAGGGAAAACCAAATTACTGCACCAATGCATCAAAAGGTGTGCAAATGGTTAATTATAAAATTAAAAAAAACAACGGGGGCGCCGTAGGCGTCCTGCAACCCCTATTATAAAATACTTTGTGTACATTTCAGAAAGTTTAATATTTCGTATTTATCAAACAAGGACCAGATAGTTGGGCTTTTGAAAAAGGTCGGCGCTTTAGGCCCCCTAAAAAGGTGCATTTTTTAAATAAAATAAATAGATTTCAGCTGAAAACTTCCGTCATTTTTTACGGGTGTACGCTAGTATATATATAATTGTACATTAATGGTTAGAAAAAAATTACCAAAAATTATAAATATGGCTTGCTCACGTCCAATATAATAAAAATCATATATCATAAAGATATTTTTAAAAGTCTATGATTGTTTATTGGGTTCTTGTTGTTCTATCTGCGATCCTACAAGCAGAAGAATTGTTAGATATCAACCGAACTCTATACAAACATCAATATCACTGGCATTCAAATGAAGGGCTGTTTTGAACTTTACGTAATGTCCGGGTAACATAATGTCCTTTTTTAAAAAAAGATTGCAATCTTATGATCTTTAAATGACAATTCTTGTATACCACGAAAATTGTTATCAGAAAATAATAATTTCTAATTAAAATAGACCCAATAAATTAGCAAAGCGTGCAAATCTACCCGGTTACTGAATACATTGTGCACAGACCATTACAACATAAAATAGTATAAATTATGAACCATGACACATCTACGGTCAAAATATTCCCTATGATCTATCACATGGGTGGCCAGACCTGTAATAACTGAAGGCCATTTTAAAAATGTATTTAAAAATTGTTGAGAGCCGCATTGAATCAATATGGGTCATTAAACCTGGCTTGTAAATCTTCAGAAATGATTGTTACATACCTTTCATAAATTGTACGCGAGCCGCAATGTGAACACAAAAGAGCAACAAGCGGCTCGCGAGCCGCAGTTCAGCCACAGTTGTCTATCACAACAGACATAACTAGTTATGTTATACCCCATGATCTATCACAGCAGACATCACTGTTTATGTTATACCCCATGATCTATCACAGCAGACATCACTGTTTATGTTATACCCCATGATCTATCACAACATACATCATTTGTATGTTATACCCCATGATCTATCACAACATACAACAGTGGTTATATTATACCCCATGATCTATCACAACATACAACAGTGGTTATATTAAACCCCATGATCTATCACAACAGACATCACAACTACGTGGTTATAGTATACCCCATGATCTATCACAACATACATCATTTGTATGTTATACCCCATGAACTAACACAACATACAACAGTGGTTATATTATACCCCATGAACTATCACAGCTCATTTCGTCCGTTGTGAATGAACCTCAACGGATCTAATCAAGAAATTGCAGAAATTATTTGTTGAATGCTAAGATGTCAACTGTCATTGATAATCTTGGACCAGCTTCAATAACAGCCATTGAGAAAATGAAACTCCTTTTAATATTTGAAAAATCGACAATAAAATCAACGTCATAGTGGCGACTTGTTATCAGCTCCCAAATCAAAGCTATTGTCCGAGTACTGTGATTGAAATACACAATGTCCAGACCGACGTCATAAACATCTCATTGGAGTGTAACATGAAATCTCGGCAATATTCATTGAAAACAATTTAATAACATTTTATGAATTTGTATTCCCTTTCAGCTTTGGTAAACCAACAATGATGATATGTTTAATTGTGTTTTAAAAGCTGGTATGTAGAGTGGTGTTAAAATCAACAACATTGTTTGTTAAGTTGTGGTAAATCAACTATTATATGTTAAGTGGTGTTAAACGGGATATGTGGTGGCTCTAAAAAATATTTTTAAAATTTAAAAAAAAATTGGTACGTTAATTTATATTATTATTTAAAAAAAAACTAGCTCACTGAAACTGAGATGGCAGGTTTATTCAGTTCTTTTTAGATTAAGACTTTAGAATTGAGGGACGCGGTGGTCGAGTGGCAGCGCACTCGAATGGCGTACCGATGGTCACGGGTTCGAATCGATGTGAAGGCAAGGATTTGTTCCCGGGGCCTAGGGCGTACCTGAGTCCACCCAGCTCCTAGTGGGTACCCGACATCAGTTGGGGAAGTAAAGGCGGCTGGGCGTTGTGCTAGCCACACAATCCCCTCGTATGCCGTGGCTATTGAAACTTGTGAACGCTGCTTCACTTGCCCCCGGCGGCGTAGCGTGGGTATGTGCCGCCCGGGGCAGAACCCAATTTTGCCGCTCCAACCCCGAAAAATTTCTAAATGCTATAAAGTAAAAATAGTCTTTATTAGAACGTAATAATAAGTTCACAATACATTTTTATGTTAGAAATAAAAAGAAATGCTTCATTTCTTTAATAAAATTGAAGTTTGTTTTTTCTCATTGCACAAGAGGCCGTCAAAAAATGATGTCACGTTATTTTGGCCGAATTTTCGCCCTCCTCCCCACATCGTCACAAGTCGCCACAAAAACTCAGACCCACTTAAATATGACGACAAATAGCTTTGCTCCCCCCCCAACCCCATAAAAGCCGTATTTTCTATTTGAAAATGAGCATTTTTTACATCACTTTTTTGTTATTTAAGCATGTATTTAGTGTAGGCTGCACTCTAACACGTGTAAAGACATTTAAATGCCATTAAATAAATTGTAAGAAATCAAATATTTAAATATTTTTTTTATTTAAAGTTGCGCGTTTTGATAAGACGTTCCATCTCTTAACCACCCCCTCCCCCTCGTCACACATCATCATAAATTTGTGACCCCCTTCCCCCCTAAGTGCGTGAAGTCATTTATGGACGGCTCTCAATATTTCATGTATCAATGTTTTCAGCCATACCAAGCTGAATAGCCAACATAAATATAGATTAGATAATCTTGGTGTATTCGCTATTGGTCTTGATTAATTTATTTATTTAACTTAATTTTAAAGAAACTATTTTAACACCTTGCATTATTTAAGAAAATATTCCAATTAAAGCTATTATTTTAGACAGGGTAACATCTAGCCTCGATATCTTAAAAAACTTGAATAAATTAACTTGTCTTGAATTAATTAAGTCTTCTTTCTTCCCGGTGAGTTAAAATATTTCTCTCTTGACAATGGCACGAAATATATTTTGTATACTCTAATTTGAAGGTAAAATTTCAAAGTCCAGTATATTAGCTGGTGTACGAAAATCTGTTTTCTAAATTCGTTATAACTGCCGAAACTCACAGGAATTTCTACAGTAATCTCGTGTAATGAAAAGTACATATTTCTTCTCAACTGTTTTACTTCACAGCATGGATCCTATTCGCTTTGATCACCAAATATTTGCTCTCTCATTCTTTGATTAGAAGATACGATTAAAAGAATGAGGTCTCCACATAAAATGTCAAAGAATCCTTTAAGTATTCCATTAGTTTCTCTGTGAGAAGCCTCTGTTAAACAAAATTTTTTAACACTATACATTTGTAAATAATTTCGGGCATCTTTGACATAAATTAGAACATAAAAATATTTCATTGTGTCTATCAAATTTCCTGCGTCTGTTCGTGTGTTGGACTTTTTCTCTGCATCTATCAGTTCTTCTATAGCTTTAAAAATAACCTCAAAATGGCTTCATGGTATATTTACTATTTTGTATTCTAAAGTCTATTTCACGCCTTGGTTGTAGAAGCAATGAGATAGGCCTATTCCAAACGGTGTATAGACAACATGGAAATAAATAGCCATTTAATTTATTTCGTCTTTCTTCAACTCCTGTATTTTTTCTAGCCATGAAGATGTTTTAACACACGTTTGGCTCCTGCAGTTCATTATTTTAAGATCATCATTTATTTAAATCATTTGAGAAATGTCGCCTGAACCTCTTGCCACTTTGTTTTGTTTTTTTATTAATAGTTTATTCTTTTTATACAATTTATTATTCTTTCCAATTGCAAAAAATTTGGTAATGTTAAGCACTTGTTCGTGAGTGGCTACTTTTGTGTTTATGTGTGCCAAGTTTTAATTCCATTAGATAAGCAATTTTATTCATCACTTTCATTTATTCCACAAAATAAAGACATTAAAATAAGTATGCTTTGAAAGAATAAACCATATAAGAAAGCCAAAAATTTTGTCCCAGTATTTTACCTACGTTAAAATATATTACATGTACCAGCACGTAATTGTCATGTTCGTACACTACTTCAGCCCTCAATGTTTTTCAGCTCAGTAGCATTCGTTTTAGAAGTCTTTGGATTAATAAAAGAATAGGAGTTTGAAATTTTGGCATTAGAAACGTCCACATATTTTAATATAGTTTCTTTCTTAAAAAATGTTATCTTTGCTTATCTTTAATATAATTAAACTTTATCATAACGTTTTATTTATTTTAGAAGCTAATTAACAAAGAGGAATTTGCCGCCCCACCCCCCCCCAACCCAAACAATGTGCGGCTCGGAGAATTTCGATTCATTCATATTTCAAATCGATAGAGTACAGCCAGGCTCTGGTTTTTCAGAACAGTAGCATTAGTATCAGAAGAATTCAAGAAGTATTGGGGGTTGAAACGTTTCACATACTTTATGATAGTTACATTACATTATTTCTTTTATTAATTTCTTATTTGGCTTTCTTTTATTTCGATTAAAAGCTCAACTTTCTTATAATTTTTGTTTTGTTAAAACTATATAAAAAAAACTACTTGAAATTTGCCGCCCCCGGCAAAGTGCCGCCCGGTGCAATCGCCCCCCTGCCCCCCCCTCGGTACGCCACTGCTTGCCCCATAGGCCAGCATGGTCTGAAGAGGGAAATTTTACTTACATCTTATCAGCCGGTACGCGACCAAAATATTACTTCCTTAATTAAACCAGCTAAGCCAAACCCCCATATTCGGGTTTCATTGGAGTGTTGGCAATTTGCTATATATAAGTGAGTTTTGGATAAATTTTAAAGGTTTATCACCACCAATGTTCCCTTAAAGCTGCGCAGCTGCGCAGATATTTTTACCGACGCCGCGCAACAGTTATGAATTACCGCGCAGCAAAATTTGTAAAATATTGCACACAAAAATGGATGCTGTGCAACTTTGCACACGAGTTTTTTCACTTTGCACACGGACCAAAGAACCTTGAGGGAACATTGGCCACCACTGCCCTTAAAGTATAGAATTGATGTGCTTGGTGAAGGCCATTTTATTGTTTTTGTGGTGGTCGTAAAAACTTACTTGATTTTTTAGTGTTATATTTGTGACTCAATGGATTATAAACAAAGCAACTGGTAATGTTTTTCCTTTAATTTGTTAATATCTATTATTTTTTAAATTTTGTTTTAGTGGTGAGTATCAAATAAATTTTATGATGATGATGTTGTATGGAGCAGGCAAAAAGTCATCATTTAATTACTTATTCCAGTCCCAACACGGGTGTGGAATCACTAAAGCGTATTTAACTTTGCAGGGTTGATCTTTTGAACCTAAACAGTCTACTTTATCTTCTCCAGAGTCCTATGGCGGATTAAGGGGGGGGGGCTGAACGGGCTAAAGCCAGGGGCCCCCGATGATTTAGGGCCCCCAAACTTAGCATATTTTATAATAAATGTGGACATATGTATACATGAATTGCTGAAAATATGATAAATTAATAAAAATCTATCTATTAAATATGATCTCTTTTCCCACACGATAGTCTTAGCAGTCAAAAAACCTGATTTGATAAGCTCAATAACAGAAATTATTAAAGAATATTATATATATAAATTTAAATTGATAACCCTAAATGAGCTCTCGTGGCCGAATGTGGAGTACTAAGGCTTGTTGTGCAAGCGGTGGCGGGTTCGAA
This sequence comes from Ampullaceana balthica, assembly GCA_944989445.1. NCBI lineage: Eukaryota > Metazoa > Mollusca > Gastropoda > Lymnaeidae > Ampullaceana > Ampullaceana balthica. The sequence continues at coordinate 270,757 of CALYLW010000901.1, read as the reverse complement.
CCCCTGATGGGGTGTGAATTTTTTTTCATGTGTTTTTTTAATTTTATAAATTGTCTTTTACACTCAATTTTAGGATAACGGCAAAAAGTTATTTCTTCGAATTCGGTTTTTTCATGAATAATCATTTTGGATGAATATTTACAAGTTACAGTCTTATATTACCTGCTAGCAATCATTTTATCTAAAGATACACTGGCTGGATAGGGCCCCAGTTTGAATTGCAGCCAGGGGCCCCGTGCAGTCTTAATCCGCCCCTGCCAGAGTCACACTAAACAGTCTACTTTATCTCCAGAGTCAAACTAAACAGTCTACTTTATCTCCAGAGTCACACTAAACAGTCTACTTTATCTCCAGAGTCACACTAAACAGTCTACTTTATCTCCAGAGTCACACTAAACAGTCTACTTTATCTCCAGAGTCACACTAAACAGTCTACTTTATCTCCAGAGTCACACTAAACAGTCTACTTTATCTCCAGAGTCACACTAAACAGTCTACTTTATCTCCAGAGTCACACTAAACAGTCTACTTTATCTCCAGAGTCACACTAAACAGTCTACTTTATCTCCAGAGTCACACTAAACAGTCTACTTTATCTCCAGAGTCACAAAAAGCTCGGACGCATGAGAACACGAGGGATACATCCTTTTAAGCAACCCGGCCCAATATTAAAATTACAGCCGCTCCTGTGAGGAAGCTGGGTTGACTAAGGGACACCTTTAGCAACGGGAACAAATCCCTGCCTTCATAAAGATTCGAATCTGTGACTCTCGGTACGCCAGGCGAGCGTGCATGCCGCTCGACCACCGTTTGCAGAATGAACAAGCACAATTATCCAGGAAGCCTCGTACAATTAAATCCAAATGAATGTAATGAACTCTTGGTATGATAAAGCAGGTCTGGATTAAGCTTGCAGGGGGCCCCTGGCTGCAACCCCAACTGGGGCCCGATCCAGCCACTTTATTATACAATATAATAAGTTTAAGGGCCCTTAATTTAGCCTTAAATCATTGGGGGCCCCTTGCATTAGACCTATCAGCACCCCCCCCCCTTAATCCGCCCCTGTGATAAAGTATACATTATGAAAAAGTTACAGCTAATGCTTCTGTAGGTCGCCAGAAGTATACGGTTGTGTAACAATTGAGAGGTCAATTTATTACGGTAACACACAAACAAACACACACACACACACACACACAATCGCCCCACTTTATACTTTCATTAAATCTCGCGTTAGCTCATATTGGAATCCGTCTCGTTTAATCTGATATCTCCGTTCAGCAGGACCGGTGGCTGTGCTAACAACGAGCGTGATGGAGGGATCGTTCAAACGCACCAAGTACTCACACTTTACGGGCAGGGCCAATAGTCAGTGTCTTAGGTAGGGCAAGTATTCATAGATTAAGGCAAAGTACTCGCAACCTTAAACAGGCCAAGAATCAGGGCTGGATTAACCTATAGGCAAACAAGGCACGTGCTTTGGGCACCAAGCGTTTGGGGGCACCACAAGTCCTCAAGACAAATTTGTATATTGTCCATAATCGACATGACGTTAGCAAATCACAAATGTAATATTAAATCGCACAGAAGCTGATTAAATGGAAGTCTGATTGGGCTAAGGCCAAGGGCCCCCCTCCCCCAATGATTTAAGACTAAATTAAGGGACTCCAAACTTATTAAATTGTATAATAAAATGGCTGCACAGGGCCCCAGGTGGAATTGCAGCTAGGGGCCCTGTGAAATCTTAATTGAACCTTGAAATCGCTTTTAAAGCAGGGATGTCAAAGTCCGGCCCGCGGGCCAAAACCGGCCCGCGAATCCATTTTAACTGGCACGCAGCCTCATCTGAAATAATTAATTGACTGATGTATTATTTCTGTAAAGATGGTATAGTTATTAGAAAAATAGAAATTTTGTACTGTTTCCAGTATGTCAAATGATGGCGAAAATCTGTGATTATTATTTTTTTTTAAACAACGTGGAAATTGGTTGTTTTAAAACCCCATGAAGTTAATTGTTCTTAAACCTTGACAGTCTACTGTAAAAGTCGATGACGTCATTTTATTATTTTTAACCTCACAGCAAAGCTTATTTTCAAGAATCGGTCAGGCTAATGAAAATTCCACAAAGGCAAGTTATGAGTTAGCAAAACCGATAGCGAAACACAGCAAGCCATTTACTGATGGCACTTTTGTAAAAGAATGCTTGATGAAAATTGTTTAAAATATCCGTCCCGAGAAAAAGCAGGAGTTTGCCAATGTTTGCATGTCACGCAACACATTGGCTCGCAGAATTGAAGAAGTCTCATCTGACATTAAGAAACAAATAGAGACAAAAGCAGACAAATTTGTCTTTTTTTCGATAGCCTTTGATGAAAGCACTGATGCTTCCGACACTGCGCAATTTCTATTTTTTTAGAGGAGTTAATGGTGACATGTGTGTGAATGAACAATTACTTGACCTTCAGAGTCTTAAAGACCAAACAAGGGGAAAAGATTTATTTACTTCTGTTTGTTCTGCTGTTAATGACATTAAACTACCTTGGAAAAAAAAATCTTGAATTATTACTGATGGTGCACCTGCAATGATTGGTAAGCATAGTGGACTTGCAACAATTGTCTGTAACAAAGTCAGTGAGGAGGGTGGCAAAGCTATTAAACTTCACTGTATCATTCACCAGCAAGTTCTTTGTGCCACACATCTTAGATGTGATCATGTCATTAAGCCAGTAATAAAAGATATAAACCTTATTCCCTCTAAAGCCCTGTTTCACCACCAGTTTCAGCAGTCTCTTCTTGACATCCAGGGAGAATACGGAGATGTTGTGTAAGTTGTGTATCACAATGATGTAAGGTGGCTCAGTTGGGGAAATTGGGCCATTCATGGAAAATAAGGGACAATCAATGCCAGAATTATCTTATACTGCTTGGCTGGCAGATTTAGCATTTTTAGTTGATATGACAATACATCTAAACGTACTTAACACAAATCTTCAAGGTCAAAATGCAGTGGTAAGCCAATTATATTCACATATAAAGGCCTTTGGGAACAAGCTGCAACTTTTTCAAAGGCAGCTGTCTCAAATGTAGTTTAATACCACACATTTCCCCACACTATAGGAAATCATGACAAGTTTCCCAGAAAGAAGCGTCCATGAGCTGATGCAGAGGTATCTTGAAGACATCACATCGGTGGCTGATAAATTTCAAACACGCTTTAAGGACTTTGCAACTATTGAAAAGGACATCATGTTATGTTCTTCACCTTTCTCTGTTGACCCGATAATGCTCCAGGCAATCTGCAGCTGGAACTAAATGAGTGGCAACGTGATACTGAAATTCACAGCAGACAACAACAGCTTTCTCTCAACGACTTTTACCGACAGCTGGATAAAGAGAGATTCAAAGAGATTCGAACATTTGCTAAGAAAATCCCCAGCTTGTTTGGCTCGACATACTTGTGTGACAGATATTTTCAGTTATGAATTTTAACAAGAACCGTGTGAGGACAAGAATGAGTGACTCTCACCTACGTGATATCATACGTATCAAAACCAGTAGCTTTGAGCCTGACCTCAACTATTTACTGCATTCAAGATCTCAGCTTCACCCTTCACATTAAAATTTTGCTATAAAAACTTCTCAACTTATGGCATTTTTATATATATTTAATCCGGCCCACGAGGGTCTTTATTTCAAGGAATTTGTCCCGCCATGCAAAAAGTTTGGACACCCCTGTTTTAAAGGGACAAATGAAAAATTTGGATCTTTACAAAATTGAAGATTCTAGTGTTGCTGGAGTTGGTCATTCGGTTTGATCCATTTTTAGCATCACACATTGATAAATAAGGAAATTCTGGAAAAAGAAATCCTTCTTATGTATCCCAAACTATATGTGAAGAACTGAATAAAATTATGTCCCCAAAAGTCCATCAAGTAATTATAGATGAAGTAAAGGCTTCCGGATATTTCAGCTTGTTATTTCACTTATAGATGCGTTGTTCTTCGATATGTGGTAGAGGGAGAGCCCATTGAGCGCTTTTTGACTTTCTTGGAGCTGCAAAGTCACACCGGTGAAGGCATGGCTAAGCAAGAGTTGCAGTATACGTGAAGTTTGCAATATTGATTTTGCGAAATGCAGAGGTCAGTCCCGGATAACGCTAATATGTCTTGGTATTACAAGGTCATGCAGAACAAAATTCTAGAGGAAAATTATTTTTCTATCTACATACCCTGTGCTACCCATTCACTAAATCTGATAGGCAGGAGTGCTGTTCACTCTTGTTTAGAGGCAGTAAACTTCTTCCATACAGTGCAACTGATCGATACTTTTTTCTCAGCTTCAACCAACGGATGAAAGATTCTGAAAGGATGCTTTATGGATTGAACCCTGGTAAACTCTATTTCCAATACCAGATGGGAAGCACATGCTGTTGGAACTAAAGATATTCTAAAGTCTCATCCTCAGATTATAGAAGCGTTATAGTGTTTACAATAAGACCTGTCACAGAAGGGGGACACCAGAAGAGAAGCAGACAAAAATTGCAAAGAAGATGCAAGAATTGGAATTCGCTCTCAAGCAGTTAGATTTTCTTGTCTGGTGGATGTACCACAAACATCTCAGTGTTATATAGGACTAATAAATGGTTATCCTGAAGATCTGAACAATAATTTATATTCTGAAGTACAAAAGTTACACTCATATATTCGCCACAAGTTTCGTGCATCAAAATCTGAAAACAACACGTTGACTCATGCAAAATTTTACAAAGTAATAGAAACAACATCCAGTTTCCTTTTCCAATGTAGAAATGGACTTGCGCATATTTTTAACATTAATGTTTACGATCGTTTTAACTGAGCGCTCTTTTTCTCATTTAAAACGTACAAAAAATCCAAGTAGATCGATAATGATATAGGAAATGCTTGATTCCTTATCTTTGCTGATAATTGAGACAAACATTTTGCGCAAAATTAACGTTGATGATGTACTTTGCCAGATGTAAATCTAGAAAAAGGACTTTAAAATGTAAAGGTTTGCTTTCTCTGACTTTCTCATCTGTTAAAAAAGTTACAGTATGTTTGTCTATTATTATTACAAAATTAATTAAATATTAATTTTAATACAGAAATAACTTATCGTAGTTTTCATTTGAGTAAAACTGGTACAAACATATGTGTTAACAGCGGCGTCACTGGGGTGGGTGTCATCCAGTTCGCTAGGTCAAGGTGTCACCCCCTCACAACTTACCCCATAGACATCCTCCGAGTATGCCAATGCCAAATAATACATAATTTTACCCTTTGGTGCCACTCGGTGCGGTCCGCACCTCCCGCAATCCCTTGTGACGCCCCTGTGTGTTAACAATTCTTTAGTTTATTAGTTGGTTTGCTTAATACTGAACATACCAGCGGTCAGTGGAGGATCGGGGCAGAAGGGGGCACCCATGTGGGTTTGTGCCTCGGACACCAAGATGCCTTAATCCGGCCCTGCCAAGAATCCATGGTTCTCGGCAAGACAAGATGCCATAGTTTCAGCAAGACAAGATGCCATAGTTTCAGAAAGACAAGATGCCATAGTTTCAGCAAGACAAGATGCCATAGTTTCAGAAAGACAAGATGCCATAGTTTCAGCAAGACAAGATGCCATAGTTTCAGAAAGACAAGATTCCATAGTTTCAGCAAGACAAGATGCCATAGTTTCAGCAGGGGATAACACTTTCAGAAGGGAAAATACAGCTCTAGGAACGTAAATTTACTCACACAAGTCTAAGTGTGAGACAAAGAACTAACAGGACATGCAAGTATGGGCACGCATGTACTTAGTGACCATAACATGAAACAAATAATGAAGTCGGTGACCGAATATGAAATTACTAATAGAAGATTAAACCCTTTTCACCTTGCGGATGAATTTATTCCAATAATGGAGCCATCGAGAGGTTTACCAAGGCAGCTAAACGCGCCACTCCTTATGTCTATCTTAGACCCTGATTGGCCCGTGACTTGAAATGGTCCCTACCTAATGCAACTCTATCCAGCGTTGAGCCCAAGCCGTCACTGTTGACACTCTCTTAAGCCATAAGATTTTTTAAAAAGTGCTATTAATATAAAGCACTGACTGGGTGGCTATTTTTTTTAGGAACCTATGTTAAGTTAAACTGGGATCGTTATACATGAAGGTGGTGGTGGTGGTGTGTGGGTGGGGGAGGGAGGGGGCGTTTCGCCCTATTTTTACACGCTTTTATTTAAGTCACAATGTTTGTATGTTGTATCCATCCATCCATCCTTCCTTCAAAACTTGAAACGTAAAATTATACCACTTCTGATGGTCCTAGAGATCTAACAATTTTACCACAGATAGATCTTGGATGACAATGCATTGTTTCAAAATTTCAGATCGATCGAATGTACCGTAATTAAAAAAATCAATTTTTAGTTTATCTCTATCACTATTTTTACACGCTTTTATTTAAGTCACACTGTTTGTATGTTGTATCCATCCATCCTTCCTTCAAATCTTGTAACGTAAAATTAAACCACTTCTAATGGTCCTAGAGATCTCAAAATTTTACCACATATAGATCGTGGATGACAATGCATTGTATCAAAATTTCAGATCGATCGAATGTACCGTAATTAAATAAATGCACTTTTAGTTTTTGTCTATATAAAATATTATCACTCGCGTCAATGAACCATGCCTCAATTCGCCCTAGAGGGATACAAATATTATAACTTTAATAAAATAATGTAAAAAAATCTTTTTTTTAAAAGGACACGTTAGAATGTATAGTCGTCTGCTAGAGTTGACCTCCACGGCTCACTGGTTTCACTCCAGCCCAAATTCCCGTGTTTACATCAAGGGAAGGGGAGATCAGCGCGTTTCAGTCTGTAAATAAAAGCGTGTCCTTTTAAAAAAAAGGATTTTTTTTACATTTTACTTATTAATTATGTTGAAGCTGTAGGGCGACATTTTTGGCGCACCGCAGACTTTTTGAGTTGAGTGGGGAGTAAAACTTTAGGCCTCACCCGCTTAACACGAAGCTACCCTACAGATCCTAATACCAAGGATCATTTACACTAATTATTTATAAGTTAGTGGTTCTCCTTTACATCTGGATTGCCAGGTCAAAGAATGGAGACCATGATTAAATTATAGTTGCTTTTTATCGCAATTTTATTAGGCCACAAACAATAGTGCATACTGAGTAGATTTATTTATTGACTCCGGTCTCTAATCTTATACATCAAATACACTCCTTATATACAGAAGACTATTGATTCCAACGTAAACCTGACGTCCTCTACTGACCAAGACCTCCCGGCAGGGGCGGATCAAGATTGCATAGGGTCCACCTGGGGCCCGGTCCAGCCACCTTTATTATACAACATAATAAGTTTGGGGCCCTTAAATCATTGGGGGGCCCCTGGTTTTAGTCCAATCAGCAACCCCCTTAATCCGCCATAGCCTCCCGGGCAATGTTCCCTCTAAGGTTCGTTGGTCCGTGTGCAAAGTAGAAGCTATTTGCGCAAAGTTGCACAGCATTCATTTTCTGTTCAATACTGTACAAAATTTACTGCGCGGTAAATCTTAACTGATGCGCGGCGTCAGTCAGATATCTGCACGGCAGCGCAAATTAAAGGGAACATAGCTCCTGGGATGTGTATAGGGTCCAATGGAAAATGTTAAATACTTTTCATTAAAAGTAGAGAAAAAATTAGTACGACGGTACATTTAATTTAAACAAATGTTAATGTGAAATTTAGATGGCCCCAATGATGCTGAAAGGAATGAAGGATACAATAGGCTCTTTGCAATTTGAGGCAATGACATAGGGCAAGGGTGGCCAGACCTGTACGAGCAGTAACTAAGAACCATTTTAAAATATTTAAAAAATTGTTGAGAGCCGCATTGAAGCACTATGGGTAATTCAACTTGGCTTGGAAATCTTCCAGTAATCCTTGTAAAATATCTTTCATAAATTGTACGCGAGCCGCCATGTGCATACATAAGAGCTGCGGTTCAACAAGGTTGGCCCTTGTACCTAAATATTCTCAGGGCATCAAATCAAACTTGGCCCTTGTACCTAAGTATTCTCAGGGCATCAAATCAAACTTGGGCCTTGTACCTAAATAATATCAGGGCATCAAATCAAACTTGGCCCTTGTACCTAAATAATATCAGGGCATCAAATCAAACTTGGCCCTTGTACTTGTACCTAAATATTCTCAGTGCGTAGAATGTGTAAAATAATAAATAATCCAATTCACTCACATCAGTTTGTAATGACACAATCAGCAAAGGCCAATTTCAAATGGTTATTATAGTGTGTAGTTTATTACAATAGGTACAACCATTATCCAAAATAACTTGAAAACAGTACACAGAAGAAATCCAATGTGTATCATCAAGCAAGCTTATTCACTATGAAAAATAAATTTGTTGTCAAACTAGTTGATTTCACAAGGTCAGTCCTCAATTTTGTTAATCCTATAATTATACATTTAAGCTGTAGCAACTGTCTGCTTGGAAGCAAGTCCCTTCAATGTCTGTATACAGACTTTGATGCTTTCCTTTTCCTGAAAATATGACAACATAAATTGAGTCATCACATTATGGAACACAGAATAACTGAAGAAAAATATTAGATGTTTGGTTATATGATAATGAATCAATGCAAACATCAATGACTGAACAGGGTTTTAGAAAGAAAAAAAATAATTAAATGGTAATCTTCAAAATATTTGAAAAAGTGTTTAAGAATGTATTGTTTTTTTTATCAAACCTATTCTGCGTTAGATTTTTTTAATTTCAGAAATGTGTCTATTACATAATAATTTATTATTTATCATCAGCCCCCAGTGTTGATAAATCATCAAATAATTAGTTTTTTTTAAATTCAGAATTCAATGTCTGTTATACAACCTATATATATATTTTAATACCTTTGATACTATTTCACAAATAATGACAAATTAAAATGTATTTTAAATGGGTTGATGTAATAGAACGTATGGCTAGTCAAGAGACATGTCTTTAACACACTGTGGTCTGGTTAACAACTGTCTTTAATCACGATATACAATTCACTGTGATCAACTGTACAATCAACTACCTAAGCACCTCGTATGCAATCAACCCCGGTTGCCTCTTGAACCGTACATTTATAGGCAGCTATTCTCCCAGTCCTTGACCAGCACACTTACAGTTCACCTCACAAACCATGTGTTTCATACTAGCCAAATAGCACGCTCATCCAAGGTCAATACAACACAACACTTCTCTCACAGTTGACAATTTGTTAAATTTTAACTACTTTAATTATCTAAAAATCAAATTCTTTGATGTTAACCTTTTAACTGCGATGGACTAATTGAATTGCAACTGAAAGTGACTTACCAGTTGTGGTGAGATGCTCTTTGTCACACTTGACACAATCCAGTTCACCATATGGTCCTGCTCAAATTTTCGTCTCGCATTGGTCTTCTCTACCTCATAATCCTAAAGCAAAAACAAAAATAAATTAATGACACAAAGATGAGTGGAAAGATGATTTTACATGGATCCCTTTTAACTCATAGACATATAGAAGCCATTTCAGTTAATGCTGAGCTACAATATATTGATGGATGAATGAATCAATGTGACCCTTTTGATGTTTAAACATACATTTCATATACTTATCCATTAAATAAAAAATGAAACAATATTATTTAGTTTGATCCATTTGCATTTTATAGAGAGACTTTATTAACAATTGGTACTTAATTTACCCTGCTGAGTTCTCTAATTTTTTTAAAATAGAAAAAAAATAAAGCTTGATTACTGTGTAAATTTTTGTTTACTTTCATCAAATTTCTAATTATCATAGGCAGAATACAACTTTATTAAAAAATGGATAGTATTCAAAAGAGGTTGTGCCTACTCCACCCAGGAATAAAGTGACAAATCAATATCACACTGAGTTAGTTCAGTTAGTTACCCAAGGGATATCTACATTTAAATATTAGAGCCTAGCACTTTATTTAACTTGCATGGAGTAGGAACAGTCAAGGGCTATCAATTTTAACTCGTTTGACACCTGCGTGAATTCAATTTTGAGTTTAGGAAATTGAAATGTTTGCTTAACATTCCTATATTTATTTCAGTGTTCATAGAAATATGAGAAGGTTGAACCCCCTGTGAGCATACATACAAGACAGTTAATCAAGATAGTTAATTTTTAATTTTTCTTTGGAGCTGAAAATGTTTCAGGATTGAAATTTGTTGGTCCTAAATTAAGGGAGACCTCGGTTACGACGGTGATCCGTTCTTAAGAAACGTCATAACCCGAATTTTGGCATAAGTCGAAACATTATATATATTTTATATATATCTTCTAAAACACCTTCGTACTGCTTGACTCTTCATCTCGCATACTTAAAACAAAGGCGTCTTCAATTCTAACAAGTCTTCACTTTATCAGGCATCACTTCTAGTTACTACACTCGCCCTCTCTACGACTCTCTCTCACTGCCCGTCGTTTCCCCTGTGGCGAGTCTCTAGTTGTCCGTCCTCTTAACCCTGTGGTGGGTGACTCTGTCTTGTCTCCTACCGACCGCTCCTTATATTGCTGGCCAAAGGTATGTGGTTGACATTCGAGAATGCCCCCTTGGAGTGCGCAACAAAATTTTCAGTCTTTCATTCCCTAACCCATGTCCAATGATTAGCTACTACTGTTTCCCCCAATAGTTCCTAATGTTTCAACCATCCTATAGTTCCGCCCAATGGCACTAAAAATTTTGCTTCATAAAAAATGGCTGACAGCATCAGCGCAGTTAAATTTAAACATATAACTAGAAAGTTTAGCAAAAATTTTGTTTTTAAGCTAACTGCGGATGGCAAAGTCGAAGATGGTGAAGTTTACTGTATTCACTGCCATAAACAATTCTCTTTTAAAGGATCAAATACATCGCTGACGTACCACCTTCAGCACAAACATCCGATCAAGTATCAACACATTTGTAATAGAACTTGTAGCTGGTCAAGTGACAAGGCTTTAACACACTGTGGTCTGTTTAACAACTGTCTTTAATTACTTTATACAATTCACTGTGATCAACTGTACAATTAACTACCTAAACAGCTCGTATGCCATCCACTGCAATCCACCTCGGTTGCCTCATGAACCGTACATTTATATCCAGCTATTCTCTCAGTCCTAGACCAGCACGCTTACAGTTCAACTCACAACCCACGTGTTTCATACTAGGTCAAGTCATTGCATTCTCATTCAATATAAACACAACAACACGTCTCTCACAACATTGTCATTGTCATAAAATTTAGTTAAAAATATTCTTAATTTTCAATGTCCGTGAGAAATGTTCAGTTTAATGACGTCATATAAATTTCTATTTTTGGCTTTAATTGAAATTATCGATTAATTAATCGATAATTTTTCAAAAGTTAATGATTAAATTTAAATTAATCGATAACAGCCCTGATAGATATATTAGGACTGTTAATGATTAATTTAAATTTAATCATTAACTTTTGAAAAATTATCGATTAATTAATCGATAATTTTGATTAAAGCCAAAAATAGAAATTCTGACTGCCGTCAGAAGCGGAAGAAACAAGAATTTTAACGCATACGCAGACAATTAAAACTAGTAACTATTAAAAGTAATCAAACATGACAGAGACATAATCGAAGCCTTTAACTTGGGTTATTTTATTTTTTTTAAAATTATATTTATTTTATTTTTTAAATTTTCCCTGACTGGTCCAAAGATTTCCTGATTATTTCCCGACTTTCAAGACCGGGAAAATTAATTTTAAAATTCCCGACTTTTTCCCGATTGCATGGGAACCCTGTGTATAGCTTGTCCATAAATTTTGTCCATGATTTTTAAGTTGTGTGGCCATACATGACTTAGAATGGTTGTATATAAATGAAATATATTTTGCTCACCAACTGGCAGTGCAATAAATTTGTGAATATCAATATTAAATCCAGATGCTCTTTTTAATAAAATACCTTTGGTCAGTACTGTGAGAAAGGTAGGCTATCTAAATTTAGAAAATGACCACAGTGTTTTTGACAGCAATTAATAGCACTACAGCATTGTTCTGTAGTATTCACTTTAAATAATTATTTATCAAAGTTTGTATGGTACCTCTAAATTGCCAAAATGCATATGCACTTAGCTCCTGTGGTAAATCTTTAAAGAAATATAGTAACAGGACAGAATGATTATATGGCTATAAAATGTGTTTCCCCTCATTAATTTAACAGAAACTTCTATTACTATAGCTTAAAAAATATCCTAACATGTATTCAATCCCAATGGTTATCTAGGTAAATTTCTTGAAAAAGTGTTTTTTAAAAAAAAATAATAATTCATGATTCAAAACTATGATCCCTCCTATTAAATGAAAGTGGATTAAAGGGGAGATTAGTATTGAAAATTAGGACCAACAAAATAGGACAGATTTTGTATGTGTTCAAATCATTTGATAATTTAAGTAAAATGATACAAATTTATAAATAATACATAAATCGAATATTTCTATTATTCTACAATTTCATGCTATTGAGAGGTTTTTTGGAGGGTTGTTGTGCACTTTTATATGATATCCAAAGAGGTTATTAGGCCTTGGTAATGAATGTTTTAAAACTATATAATAATATTACAGAAGCATTTAATTTAAAAGCAAAGGGGATAATCACCAATCGTTTCTTGACATCCAGGAAGACATTCTGCAGTCTCTGTCTGTAAGCAGCCTCCAGCTGAAGTTGCACACCTTCCTGTAAAATAGACAAGTCAACATTTTTAGCTTAACACTCCATTTCAAAATATAAATATATAAATATATACACAAATATTAGTTAATATAAATAAACTTTAAAAACTCCAAGTGCAATGGGACTGCTTGGCTAAATTGCCATATTTTCATGGGAAAGCTTTCCTAGGTTGCCATGGTTTCATAAGCTTTGCCAGACTGCCATCCTTAGGACAGATTTGCTAGACTGCCATGCTTTGCTAGACCTGTCACTCAGACAACTCCTGTGTATCTCCTGTTATAAAACAATATCTCCATCAAACAAACAATAAAAGCATGCTGGCAATACCTCACCTTCTGAGCAAGATAAATGTGTTTAGCTGACTCTGTCTCCTCAAGCAAACGTTCATTGGTTGCAATATTTGCAATTTCTTGATCTCTCATGCCTTTCAGTGGGCGTGTGTAGAAAATGTTCTTATGAGACTATTTAAATAAAACCAAAAACATCAATTACATTCGTAATATATTATAGTATAGGATTTTATTTGAGTTAAATTATTTTGTTCAGGTTTTAAGATATACCTATGGAAAAATTTGAAATTATTGTAGCTCAGTTTTTCATTGTGTGTGCTTTTAAAAATAAAAATTCCATTGGGTTGAAGCGAAATTCAAGCTATGGTTAACCCTTTACAGTCCAATGCGTTTTGGCCTTTTCTACTCCCTGCGACCAAGCAAGGGGAGATAACACTTTCTTAAATCAATGTTCTTTCCCTAATTAATTCATAAAAAATAAACTATTTGTAGGAAAATGAAGGTAAAAATAACTAAGTACAAACAAATGGACACACTTTATATCCATTGGTCTTTAAGGTGTATAATACAAATAATGTTCACATAAAAAATTCCAGAAAACCCCCCCAAAAAAAAATATTTTAACACATTTTTCCATGTAATTAGTTTAATTAGATATATCTTTTATCCATTTTCAAGTCTATTACAACTCTGGTAAAGCAGGTATTATTAGCAGGCACCCTTGCACATGTATAAGTCAACCACAGGCATGTTGTGAATGCTAACAATACTAACATTATATTTGTATTTCAAAAACTTCATTATTTCAATAGAGAAAACTGGCTGCAAGTAAATTCTTTTTTGTAGCACATTGTACTAGTTGTGGTGCAAACAAAGTTTGTTTTTTTGCAGTAATTGTCTGGTATGACTAAGAAAAGTAATCAGATCCAATAGCATCATCAGGCAAATTTTAATTATGTCTAGGGCCTGATTGTTTGATAAATGAGGAAAAAAATGATTGCGGAAAAAATAATCGACCACTATCGATCTGGTTATGGTCTATAGAACCATTTCCATCCATGTCGTATCACTATTTCTAACATTTTTATCAGTGTTTTTATAACTATCACTAGTGTTAATTAAATTAAAATCAATAATCATATTGAACACTGCTATATTCATTGAATAAGGAAGCCCCATTACGCCTAAGTTCCTTCAATATTTTGTCCATTGCACTAAAATCCCCGTGAAAAAAAACGACACTTTTCAAAAAATTGTATAAAATGAGCCCTTCGGTACACCACCTTCAAACTAGTATCAAAATAAACATCGAAAACGAGGCTCTCTTCCGGTAAAGTTAAAGTCAGTAATGCGCGACGGATATGCGCGGCGCTACGCAACAAAGTAAACAACCTCGATGCGGGCGGGTTTGGCGTTATCGGACTGTACGCTTAAGAAAAAAAACGGCGCGTTTCGGGCGCATCGGACTGTAAAGGGTTAAGCACCACAGAGACAGGTTTATTACGATGCATCAAAAAAAGTGTCAATTGAATTGATAATTTATATACAAATGATAGATTTTTCTCCAAATAAAAATAAATTACGTTATCATTATAATATCACTATATACGACCCGCTGTGTGGCATACGCCGCAAACTTACTCATAGATAGTGCAAAGAAAAGGGGGTGGGGGAGAACGGACACAAACAGTAGTACGAACAAATGGGAACAACGTGAGTGAACGTTGGGGCAACCGCCAAAGCATTTTTTGTGAAATATTTCGGACGTCGCGAGAATTTCTGCCTCGCCAACATATACTCCTGAAGTATTCATGCACTGAGCGAATTGTTGAGGAGTGTATGACCACGTTTCCACCAGTGAGAACAACGGAGAGCTAGTCACCGAAGTTATCCCAATGTTGAGATACAAATATTACAGCAATGTTGCCAAGCTGGAGAGCAACAACTTCGTCTATGATCTTTTCCCAGAAATAGGTGACCGATAGAAACACAGTTACCTGATGAAGGAATTGGTATAGCATTGAACGAAGCTTTTTTTTCGTGAAATACATGCAAAGCGGTGTTTATGTTCGCTAAGAAAGGGGGTTCTTAAACATTTTTAAAAAATTGTAATTGTTTTGCATTAAATACAGATATCTACACAACAGAATATCCATGTTTTTTTTAAATATAAGAACAGATGCCGCATATAGTTCAGTTTTCCAGCATCTCTCTAGTGGCCTTTTTGAGCTCTTTGGTCAATTGAAGTCAGCTTTGCTATTGATTTTAGTTACATATTAAAATCAATTTTAGATAGAAAGAGTTGTTGAGCCTTCTCGTCCATGAGGGGCATCCATCGATCATCGTGAATGTTGAGACCCATGCTAGCAGAAGTGGCTGCGACAATGTTTGTTTTCTCCTGCATCTGTTGTTGGGTATGTGCAAGAAGGGCAAGATCATCAGCAAAGTCAAGATCATCCAGTTGATCCCACAAGGTCCATTGGATGCCATTCCTTTTCTGCTGTGTAGATGTTTTCATCACCCAGTCAATGGCTAACAGGAAGAGGAATGGTGACAGCAAGCAACCTTGTCTCACACCAGTCTTCACCTGGAAAGCATCTGTCACCTGCTGGCCATGGATAACTCAGAGGTTTATCCCTTCGTACATGTTTCTGATTATATCCGTAATCTTCTGTGGCACCCCGTAATGCCTTAGCAATCTCCACAGGGTTTGCCTGTCAACACTGTCGAAGGCTTTTTCATAGTGTCAACAAAGTTGAAATAGAGCGCGAGTTCCACTCTAGTGACTGCTCTAGAATGATGCGCAGTGTCGCTATCTGGTCCGTGCAGGATCTGTTGGTGCGAAAGCCAGCTTGTTCGTCCCGCAACAGAGGGTCTACAGCGTTTTTCATCCTGTTAAGTAGTACACGGTTGAAAACCTTTCCTGGGATGGACAGCAAGGTGATCCCTCTGTAGTTCGAGCAGGAGCTTAAGTCTCCCTTCTTTGGGATCTTGATAAGGTATCCCTCTTTCCAATCGGATGGAACTTGCTCCTCTTCCCATATCTTCATAAACAGAGGGTGTAGCATTTCCACACTGGTTTCCAGGTCCGCCTTCAGTGCCTCTGCTGGGGTGCCATCAGGTCCCGCAGCCTTTCCATTTCTGATTTGTTTTAATGGCCCTGCTAATATCTTCTTTGGTGGGACTATTACAGTCAATTAGCAGGTCATTATCGGCTGGTTGGATATCTGGTGGATTCCTTGGTTCATGCCTGTTTAGGAGCTCTTCAAAGTGCTCCTTCTATCTCCCTCTCTGTTGCTCCTCACTTGGTATGGTGTTTCCCATTTTGTCCTTCACTGGTCTCTCTACCTTACTAAATTTCCCTGACAGCGTCTTAATGGTATCCAACAGTTCCCTCATGAGGGAACTGTTTGAAGATAATAAAAAAAAGAGTATCAGCTGTAATTCTTGCTCTTGTTTCAATGAGATTTGTCTGGAAACATTTCTTCCACTCAGGCATTAAAAAGAGGTATTGGCAAGATATTTAATTCTTCCAATAAAAGGGGTCGTAAATAAGACTTTCGATCTCATAACTGAAAGTGAATTGTCGATTCTTTCAACAAAGTTTTACAAAGTAATTGGTAACAGTACGAGATGCAGATTTACTTCTTTTACTTTACTCAGCAGATGTAATTTTTGCGTGAAACTATTTTTATTGTTATCATTGAACCCACCAATTTCAATAGATATCTGGGTCTGGCACGGATTGCAAATGTTTTGCCACAGGGTGATGACCAAATAAATGAGCGCTTTTCCAAATATTGATACTGTTTCAAAAACAAATGACGTCATTTCTTTGTTTCTTACAAAATATAGTCGAACCCACTTAACTCGAGCTCGGTTAACTCGCCCACCCCATTATGTCGACGTTTTTTATTGGAACCGCCATATTCTCTCTTTGTCTTAGCATTTTCTAGTCGTTTAATTCGATTTTTTTAAGTCGCCAAAACCTCATAACACGAGCACAAAAAAGGGTCAAATTTGCCACTTAACGTTGGTTATCTCGATCCCCATGACCAATCGCCAGCTTTTGAAAATGTTAGCTATGATTTTTATAATAACCAAGGGAAGGGACCAATTTTCTGCCTCACCGGGGTCTGCTGGTGACGTCACAGCCCGCTTGCTCTGTGCTGTTACTTCTGGTACTATGCTTTGGTAACTAAGCGAATACATTTTTTTTTAAAAATCGGTCACTAGCGAACTCCACAAACAGTGATGACGTGTATTTTTATGTTTATAGAACAGAATATTATTATTAAGAAAACGCTTTGATTTTGATGTCACGTTCGCTCGCGTGTTGGCTCTGGTATTCTGCCGTAACACAACAAAAAATTAACTCCGGGTAATAAGCTAATATACTGACTAAGTCTTGATAAAACGGAGCAAACAGTCATAATAAGATGGAATTTATTTAAATACCATATTATGTTTCACTGGTCAACTTGCCAGAATTATTGAATTTTGCCGCGCACACGACGATCACCCCCCCCAACCACCCAATAGGGTGGGATTGAGCTACACTGGCCATTTACCAAGGCATGCTCTGACTCAATTTAAAAAGAAAAATGTTCCTTTCCCCAACCCACTGTAGATGTATAACAGTGGGGGAGGGGAGGGAAGGTGTCTCTTCTCGCAGTCTTGTATTGGTATGTCAAAGCAAGAGGCTTCCTTTTATATAAACATCAAAGACCTTTCAAGCCTTCTAGCCTTCCCCGCCCCCTCGTCATTATCTCTAACTAGAAAACTCTGTAACTTGTGTCGTCCCTTTGAGTTCACTTAGAGCGGTCCGCCTGTAGTAATAAATAGCCGTGAACTTTGACCGTGGTTCTCATGAAGCTCTCATACAGTGCCTCGACAACTAAGCAAATTTTAAAAAAGCATTCCTTAGCCGTAGGCGAAGTAGACTAATAGTGATGACGTGTATATTATTTAGATACCGGAATAGGGAGAAAGTGATTTGAAGTCACCGTCGCTCAACATAACAAAAACGAACTCCGGGGTAAAAAGCTATTACGGGCTTATTGAAGTTGCAGCTGAATAAATTATTTAAATTCCGAAGACTTAAAACATAAATAAGCCTAAAAATTTTTAAAGATGAGTGTAAGCGGTCGTTCGATAGTCGTAACTACGGTAAACACTAGTCCTAGCGTAATAGTAGTCAATTATTAACAAATATATTTAAATTTATTTGAATATTGATTGTTTTCCTTGGTCCTTATACAAATAAATGCCTTGGTATTTATTAGTAATAAACTTACACTAAGATTATGACTTTAATTATAATTACATCATTAGTATTAGTAGTAAATAGCATGAAATAATAAAGTTTAAGGACGAACGAGCAAATGAACTAGAACTAACTAGAGCCTCAGTCAGAGCCTAGTCACTAATTCATTTACATAAATCATTCTCGCAAGGACGTTCCATTTTACATAATATAATATATCACATAATTTAACATTATATTGATATTTCGTATATTCCGATACGATTCTGATTAATCGTCCCATCAATAATTAACGCACAACACGTATATACAGGAATTTCAAGTGCATGTTAATAATTTGCCGCCATATTGGTTTTCATTTTAACTCGATCATTGGTTATCTCGATGCCATTTTACATACCCCAACGCCGTCGACTTAACCGGTTTCGACTGTATATCCATTTTTCTGAAACGCCACTGAACAGCTGAATTTTTTTATTAGGGTGGTAAAAGGAATAATGTACAATCGGATGGCCAACGAAGAAAGATTTAGAGATGGTGGTTCGCTTGGATAATGGAATTATTTTTTGTAACTTTCAAATTTTTATAATGTGAAAAATTTTCAATGATCGAAAAATCGGATTTTTAAAGGTCTTATTGGAATTCCGTAATCGGGGGTAAAAAATCTGTATAATTCCAGAAAAATCAGAATGGTTGGCAGGCCTGTAAATACTATTTGAACAAAATACTGACCTCATAAGAATCAGCAACATACTGCTTCAGCTTTGGTCCAACTTTGGGGTGTTTGGTTAAAATATAGACCATACCCCAGAAAGAAGGAAACTCCCAGAAGTAGTGGTCGATCACCATGATTTCCTTAGACATTATCCACAGTGTAAATCCACCAAGTAAAACATATGGACCTATGTGAAATGAATCAAGTTACTTGTGAGACACCCATCCTCCTAGATAGAAGTCACTTAAACTTAGTGTAAAAAATCACCTCCTCACAATGGAAAAAAATTTATTTGGTTTAGAATGACAAAGTGTGAAGACAAAATTGAAATTGCATTATAATTTGTAATCTCTTCAAATTATCCAAATAATACTTCAGAGATATTGGAACAAACAAATCTTGCATTTTAATCATTGTCACTTCTAGTACATGGTGCAATATGGGTAAAATTTAATCTAGCTGGAATGTTATTCCATAATTTACAGGACCAGTTCATAAGAAAAGGATTCTATGTGATCATTGAAAGATGATTTTTTCAATTTTTAAGAAATTTTTTTTCAATTCACTATTATGACAGTAAATTTAATTGTTCATACTCTTACTGTTATCACTTTATCAGAATGAGTATGAGCTTTCCATGGACATTTTCAAAATATGTTTAACTCAATAGTTCCTGAAGGGTTACTTCCGTATCTACTTCATATTCCAGACAAAAGGGAAGCAACTTCGTTAAGCTTTTGATTCCATTAGAAAAATTATTTTATTTTCTAAAGATTTTCGTTTATCATAAAAAATAAAATGATTAATGCATCAGGAAATGAATTAAGTTTAACAACAATATAACAGGCACTGCGAAATAATGACGATTAAAGAACGATAACACAATTTTCGGCACCTCGGGTAAATACATACTCGATAGGGACGCGTCAAACTAATTCACACATGGATCAAAAGTGAAACAAGATAAAAACATCCTGTAATTTTTATTGAATGAAATCTCGTAGAATCACACAATAGCCGGAAGTCTCTAGAAAAGCGAGATTTCGATGCTATTTTTAACTAAAAATGCGAGAGTGAGTCGCTAGGTGACCAGACGCATTTGGTCGCACCCTTACGGACCCTTATAAGGACGCATTTAGTCGCATCAGGAGCTATTGAGTTAAAAGTTTATTGACATTTTAAAAATACTATATATTACATGCAAGTGGAAAATTGATAGCATGGGACAGCTTGTGAGTTGAAAGATTTTTCATTCATTTTTTGACAACTCATCACCAAAATTCACCTTAATTAATATATCTCAAAACAACATAAAATCATACCTGACACTCCTGTCTTGGGGTATAAAAAGTCAAACCATTTAGCTGGAATAAGGCCTAATCTTACAGGCTCTGGACCATCAGCCTGCACAAGAGTTGGGAAGTTCTTCATGTCCCTCTCAGGACCAAAGTAAACACTGTTGACATAATCCCATTGCTCAATGCGTTCTTCTCTTGTGAAGGTTTTCTTATCTCGTGCAGGAACAGCAGACAAAACCTTTATAATTCCCTGACCCTGAAAAGCTCCCCTAAGAGCACCTGTCCACGTTTAGAATTATAGAATTAATATTTAAGAGAAGTGAATAGTGGGTTTAAAAAATTTAAAATGCAGACTTCTTATTCAATAAAATAGTTATTTTAAAAGTTCAACTATGGCACATGACTTAGTAATTACAGCTCTCCCTGATCAACGATATGAATAATACTGAATAGTACAGTAAAAATGTAAATTTTATATGGTGGATGCCCATTAATGCCCATGATAAACTTGCATACATAAAATTAGGAAAGTGTTTGCTTTTTAAATTATGAAAATCAACCCATAAATGAATTTTCTGTGTGGATCTGCTCTGTTGTTACCTAGTGATGCTGTTAATGGTTACTTAGGCACACTCGATAAAAACTATTATATTTTTATTTTTTATTGCATTAAACTTTTATTATATAATAAATGCTTTTTAATTAAAAATTAATTTAATATTGTATATTATTATTAGGGCTGCGGAAATTAACGATTAATTTCTCGATTAATTGTTAAAAAAATTTTAACGACTAAATTTTTTTTAACGATTAATCGACCCACCACTTATAAGTGTACTGGAAGTCAAAAAGTAATATATTTTGGCCGATAAATATAAACTAATTTCCGGACGATTACACGAACATTTTGGTTTTAAACTATTGACTGCGTGAATGTTCAAAATGTTGATAAAGGTTGTTTCCATTGAGAGAAATCGTTTGCCTACCATGCAATGTTCCCTTTAAGTCTAAGCTCATTGTTTCGTGTGCAAAGTTTTAAAAAAAACAACGTCCATTTTTTGTGCAAAATTTTACAAAATGTTTTGCGCGGTGATTTTAAACTCCTACGTGGTGTCGATAAAATATTTGTGCAGCGGCGCTGCTTAAAGGGAACATTGCTACCATGGTTCTAACACTTCGCTTACATATCACCTGCAAACCAAACATCCACTACAGTATCAGAAACTTTAAATGAGACAATCTAAAACTATGTAAACGATTATTCAGCTCGGCTGGTTATATTGTCAATAAGACCCGCTCATCACTTGAACCAAGTAATGTCAATACACTTGTCTTTTTGCGTTGTTGGTTAAAAGATGTCATATAAAGAAGACATTCCAGTGTTATTTCGATTTTCAAAAATACGTTTAATAAATGTTACTTATGACACCATAAATTTCAATTTTTGGTTTTAATCTAAATTTAATTAATAGTTAATTTTTGAAAAGTTAACGATTAATTTTAAATTAATCGACAACAGCCCTAATTATTATACTTAGTCATCAACTTCACCTCCAGAAATAGCAGCTTCGCTGTTTTTCTTATACATCTTAATTTCTATATTCTTAAATTCATGTATTGATTAATGTAAGAATAGTGTGAACCAAAAAACAACAGTTTTGTTAACATCCTTATCCATTTCTACATAGATAATTATCTTAATGCTATTATCAATTGCTTAAAACAAAAAAAATTAAAAGATAATTTGAAAGCTTATCAAATTTTGACTCGTTCCAAAACAATATCTGGGCCAGGAGGAATAATTAGCAAAATAATAACCGCTACTCAAAGGATGTAATACAAAAAAGTAGGTTGGTTCTAGAAGGGTTAATATGAAAAAATTTCTTTAATTGCTTACAAATATTATCAGTGAATAATGCTTTTCTAAATACAAAAAATTTCAATAATTAAAAAGACTAATTAGAAAATAAATACTATAAACCATAAACCTAGATGTCTACCATAGTGAATGTTTTAAAAATATATCTCGTCGATTCTCAAAAATGAAAAAGCCTAAATGTTTAAATAATAAAAACTTCTATTTATCTACGCAGACATCTTTTGAACCCTGTGTAATAGTCTTTATTAGCAGAAAAAAAGATTTCTGAACTCTAAACTATCAAAACTGAACAAATTTAATAGAATTCCACAAACATTTATGGGAATTGTGTACCTGCCTGAGAAAATGTTAGTTTTTAAAAAAAATGTTTTTTATGTGCTCATTTATTCATTAAAAAAATGATTCTATCAAAAAATTGTGTTTCATTCCAAACCATACACTTAAATAATATTGGTTAATATTTTTATGGATTTCTTTTTCACTATCTTTCATCTTTGCATATATATTTGATAAACATACAGCAACTTTCATGACTAAGATTAAGCCGAATTTAAATAATTGTCCTCTTAGTACAGTGGGGCCCGCTTAAGTCGACGGCCTTGGGGTATGAAAAATGGCGCCGAGATAATCGATCACAGACTTAAACAAAAACCAATATGGCGGCAATCGACTATATATGACTAGTCGGGAATTTATATGTATATATATATATATATGTTTTGCCGAAGTAAAAGTAAAATATTAACATGCGCTTGAAATTTCTTTATAATTATATACATGATGTGCGTTAATTAGTGATGGGACGATTAATGATTTAATCGGAATCGTATTGGAATATCGGGACCCTAATATTTCTTCACTCTTTCCTAAGTTTAAGACCGTTCATTTTTAAGGACCGTTATAATATATCGTAATGGGGGTGAGACAGCAATCAATTTAAATATAACCCAGGGTTTCCCACTCAGTCGGGAATTCTCTTAAAATAATTTTCCCGGTCTTGAACGTCTGGAAATAGTCGGGAAAAGTTATGACTAGTCGGGAATTTATATATATATATATATATGTTTTGCCGAAGTAAAAGTAAAATGACTTTGATTACATCTCTGTGGTCCTGTTTCGATTCAATTTAATAAAAAAAAGTTACCAGTTTATAATTGTCTGCGCGTGCGTTAAAGGTCAAATTTTTCGCCTCGCTTCATGGCGTGTGTTTGCAATGCCCGTGGAATCGGCGAATTTAAAAAAAAATAAACATATCATTATTTATCAATATGGTAATTTTAAGTTTAATGCTTTTGACGTGCAGGATATCTGTCACTATGAGACAGCACTCGAATTTCCTCCGTCAATCAAATGATACGTGTAACTTGTAATATAAATAGTAACAAATGCGGCCTTGACCTTATCAGAATTCGACCTTCAACATTGATGACGTATATATTATATATCTACTAGAATATTAAGAAAATGATTTGATTTCACCGTCACGCGCGTGTTAGTCGCAGTCACGTATCTTACTGGTAACAAAGCAACAACAAACTTTTAAAAGAATAATAATAATTTTTTATTTAATTATATAAAAACCACCGTCGATTCTCGATACAAACCTTTATTTTCTTTTCTTAAGATATTCGTTTATCTTAAAAAATTAATTGATTAATGCATCAGAAAATGAATTAAGTTTAATAATAATATAACATGTACAGCAAAATAATGACGGATTAAAGACCACTATCGCCATTTTCGAGTACCTCTGGTGAATAAATACTCAATCTAACGGAATTAAATTGAAAGTAAAAAATATCCGGTAATTTTTATTGAGATCTCGTAGAATCACGCAATAGCCCGAAGTCTCGAAAAAAGCGAGATGTCAACACTGTTTTGAACTGAAAATGCCAAAGTGCATTGCTAGGCGACCAGATGGGGATCGAGCTAACTGACGTTAAATTGAAAATTTGGCACTCTTTTGTACTCGAAATATTAGGGCTTGGCGACTTTAAAAAATAAAATTAAACACTGAAAAAATGCAGACACAGAGAGAATTTGGTGGTTCCAAAAAAAAATGTCGACTTAATAGAGCTGGCGAGTTAACCAGGGCTCGAGTTAAGTGGGCCCCACGGTATACAGCTTTCTGATAGGCTACATATTGAACTACATATTAACACTTAATCGATCCTCAGATAGGGAGCGTATCTTCAATAACCTGTATAAACTAATTATCCTGAGTTCATTTTTTGTTGTGTCATGGCTGCATACGAGAGCCAACAGGCGAGTGACATCAAAATGGCTTCTTATTATTCTGTTATATAAATAGTATACAGTATACAAGTCATCGTCATTACTAATTGAAGAGTTTGTGTTAAATGTATTTCACAGCATATATTTTCAAACAAATAGTTTTAATTTTATAAATTTTTCACATTGTGGATCGCGTACCATTTACAAAAAATGTGTTACAATTAGGCCTGTCAACGGGTACCCGAGTACCTGTTGCCGTGTGATTTCCCGGACCCGGGTAGTAAAATTCCGCCCGGATACCCGTGAAAATGTGGCTTCAATGTCTATATCTACTCATATGTGGATGGACTGCATTTTTTTTACTTAATTAACAATAACAAAATTGTAATTCATTGACTTTATATTGAACTGCTTATATCTAAATATATCTCCTAACAATATTATATTTTTATCTTACTAAATACTAAAGTTATGAGCATTACAAAAAAAGGCCAAAAAAAAGGACACAAAATGTGGAGGCAAACTCCATGTTTAAAAAAATGATTTTGAGGTCTTACAAAAAAATCATAACTTTTGAACCACTTGAGCTTGAAAGTTGATCTTTATGTTTTTGTTTATCATTTACTAGGCTTTAAACAGCTATGATATTTTTATATTTTAAAAATTAATTTGTAATTTTCACCCAAGTCCCTACTGTAGTAACTGAGAGACTTTTAAAAACTTTTTAAAAGTCTTGAGAGCCGCATACACGGCCTCTTTTATCTCTAGTATAAACACAATCACTAAACTTAATTTTACAAATATCGGTAATTGGAAAGTTTCCAATACATGTGTCAAGAATTAAGAAAAAAAAATTGACCAACTTAAAAAAAAATTTCATTTCAGTGCTGCTCAAAAAGTATTACACCTAGACTCTTTAAATTTGAATATGTTTTAGTTCACATATTAAATTTACTGACTACTTTTTTTTATCACTGACGCATTTTTTGTTAAAAAGTTATTAATGAGTATATAGACCTATCTATTACCTTCTATTTACAAAGTTAAAACCTTAAAAATAAAAAAAAACTGAAAAAAAATGTCAATGAAACAACCAAGATGTCTGCTTTTATGAATGGGTAGTTTTTGAATTTATTATGGCACCAATAATCGGCTATAACAATCGAATCAACGATACCGTCAATAAATTTAAAAGTGGAGGTCGGCATTTTGTCAACGAAATCATGATACCAATTTTTCGGGGATATCCGGCCGATACAAAAGTGCCTAACTACAGGTTTGGCCCCGCCTGGCATAGACATTGCAACCACATTTGTAAGGCAATGGGTAAACTGGGTTCCTGGTGACAGGCCTTGTGAGTAGTCTTTAGGCAGTAGACACTGTAGTAGCAGAAGTCTAACTAATATTGGCATTGATTGGTGATTTGAGTCTGAAACTTAGTTGACCTACTAGCCTACTAAGATTAAGTAGCTTAGCTTAAGTTAACTAATAGTAATAAGTAAGGAAAGCGTTATCCCCAGAATTCTGCGAATAATTTTCAACGTTATCCCCAGAATTTTGTGAATGACTCGACGTTGATGGGAGAATTCAGTGAACTATTCTCAAAGTTAATTTTGAGCATTATTTATCATTATATCATGTATATCAAGTAAATTCAAGTTGATTATAATAATTATATCTGACATGTATAAGAAAACAGTACCAGCCTTATTGTTTTTCATTTTGATTTTAAGTTTATATTTTAGAATCTGTTCAGTCCACTGAGCTATTTTTAGCTAGTTCACTGGTATAAGTATAGTCCATTGCGTTTTGGATATAATGATATAGGCCAATATATTTATCATATATATATATATAGATTATAGGATAGGCTATTAGTACTATTATTACTAGTAGTGATAGTAATCTAGGCTTTAGGCATAGGAAAACTAGGCAGCCGCCTAGGGCCTCCGATTAGTTTTTAAGTTTCATCGTTAATAATTAAGGGGGGCCTCGCACAAGAATTTTTCCATATTTATTATTTTATTTTTCTATTACATTTTATTTAGGGCCACCAAATTCACTTCGCCAAGGGCCTCCAATTCCTTTAGGCCGGTCCTGCAGTAATATAGGTTTACAGTCCATGACGTATTATTGGAGAATGTAGGACAATATATTTATTTTTAATATAGGATCGGATAGGGCAGGGTATTAGTACTATTATTAAATATTAGTAGTAGTACTAGTAGTTGCTAGTAGTGTTAGCAATATCAGCAGTATATGATATATGTCAGTTTCGCCGCTTCCAAGGTCGCGTCGCAGTGGGATGAACGTGAATCGTTTAAATATTATGCAATATCAATAACAAAGGGTTTAAAATAGATTCCCCGTCTAAAAATCGAACCCTGTAAAAAAATAAATAATTTTTTTTTAAATTTCCTTAAGCGCAAATCGAACCCTGTACCATAACGTTAACTGTCCTTCACTCTACCTTGTGGCCACGAAGAGATGTATGTTTTATGAACTTTTTAATGTATAGAGACCCTGGGTCCGAATAGCCACAGAATTCTGGGGATAACGTCTAACGTTATTCGCAGAATTCTGGGGATAACATTGAAAATTATTCGCAGAATTCTGGGGATAACCAGGTTTAGTTTAAATTTACTAAGTTAAGCAGACAATCTACAATCTAGAAAGTACTATCACTAAACTAAACTACAACTACAATTGAAGTCACAAAAAAGCCTAAGCCTAGCCCTGGCCCTAAGTCTAGGCCTAAACTAGTGACTGACTAACTTGAAATTACTTGATAAAAGTAACTAATGACTAACTTCCTGGCTAATTCTAAACTAATTTTTTTTAATTAAGCTATTTATTCAAAGATTTTATAATTATCTATTTCTCACGAAGCCGACAACTACTAACCTGATCTAACCAAAGACAACATTTCGCTTAAATGTTCGTCCTTCAATCGTCAACATGGAAGGTTAGCACCCGGATGTCAGACTTTTGTTATTTGATAAGAGTGATTTCCCCTAGCCTTACAAATGATTTTTTTTATATAGATCAGAACATGAACATATATTTCTTTCCCAAACTTTTAATAAAACTAATTAACGAGTAATGATTCGCCTGCAAGCTCTTGATGTGTAGCTCAGAAAAAAGTTATTCAATAACAACAAAACAATAATAGTCAATAATAGTTTTTATTAAATTGAGGAAAGTAGGACAGATTATCTGAGATTTGATAGAATCAGGGTAG
Organism: Ampullaceana balthica; assembly: GCA_944989445.1. Lineage (NCBI taxonomy): Eukaryota > Metazoa > Mollusca > Gastropoda > Lymnaeidae > Ampullaceana > Ampullaceana balthica. The sequence continues at coordinate 243,040 of CALYLW010000901.1, read as the reverse complement.
TTGCGTAGCTAGTGTATTGTTTTGAAGGAATTTGGGGGCCCAGCAGTGGCGGATTTAGCTATAGGGCAGGGGGGGGCGGCTTGCCCCCCCGCGCCCCTGTTGGGTCTAAAATGGCGCCCCCTAAAGACGCACTCGATGAACACTAAAAATGTGTCACTAGAGCAGAAAAAAATATTGCTAAACACAAAACTTCTAATCAACACCAAACTGCTTGCTAAATATCGTATTTCAAATGATGAAACTGTAATATCTGGCTTAAATCAATCACTCGCATCTGAATTATCGGCGACAATTGATAATGAAATTAAGTCTGCACAATTATTTTCTTTAATTATTGATTCAACCATTGATATATCTAGAATTGATCAGATGTCAGTTTCTTTACGTTAATTTTTTTTAAAAATCAGGACATGTGGAAAGATTTATAGGCTTTTATGGATAGCGAAGTCAATAGTGCGCTCGCCCCACAAGCTGAGGGGCGTGTGATCTAGCCCACGATAAAGCCACAATAAAAATGGAATGACTAACACTAAGAAAGTCCTCCACTGACCTAGAAGGGAGATGGTGGGGCGCCCACCAAGGTCTACCAAGCCCGCCCCTAGTAAGTTCTAATGGAAACATTAGGACCCCGTACGACCACTGGTTGTGGGACTTTAAAAAAATGCTGCCACATTTGCTGAGAAGATTTTAACGGAACTAAAAAAGCGAAACATTGATTTCACACTCTGTCGATGACAGGCATACTCTGGATTAAGAGTGGCCTTCAAACTCAAATAAAGAAACTGTTACCCAATTGTTGTGCCCATGTTTTGAATTTTGCTACTATGGAAGCAATGTCTGTAAACAATGATGTACAATTGTTTTTTGGCACAGCTTTAAGGTTGTATGCATACCTTATGTCTATAAGTTTACCATGTCTACATATTCTTAAAGAACACAAGAAATTTCAATATGAATCAACAGTCTGAAACGACTTTCTGATACAAGATGTGCAAGCCGTAAGCATGCAGTTCATGCAGTTGTCTATTATAGCCACACTTGATTCAGGGGAATCAACAGAATATGAAGGAAATGTTAGAGCAGAAGCTATGGGACTTTCTGGTTTAATAACAAAATATTCTTCTGTTTTTCTGATGCTATTTGTACAAAAGTTATCTTCGTGTCATCAAACTACTTGCAACGCCTTTGCAAAACAATTGATCGATGTTGGAAGAAATAATTTTGTTGAAATGAGAAGCGATGAAGCTTTTAAATTCTGAATGTAGATGTCAAATCATTTATTAACGAAAATTGTTCCAAACTAGATGTTAAAACAGAATTTAAAGAAAAGCGAATTGCAAAAAAGAAAAGCATGGCAGGCGAACTTAGCAGAGTTAAAATGGCTGATGATCCAACCACACGCTTTAAATCTGAAACGTACTTCACTATCATGAATACACTTGTAACACAAATAGATGATCGATTTTATGAATTTTGGAGCACAGTTACTTATTTCTATGTTATTGATCCATCACAAATGTCGGAAGAATATAAAGATTCTTTTCAAAGTTTATGCAAAATTTACTAACACGACATTAACCTTGAAGAAGCCATCGTAGAATATGATACCTTCAAAGATTTGTATGCGGCATTGTATGCATTAATACATAGTGAACTACAACTTATAAAGGTTCAGCAATTCTTGACTGAAAAATCAATGGCATCAGGTCTCCCTAAATTTTCAATACTCTATAAAATTTACTTGACTCTTCCTGTTAGCAGTGCTACTGTTGAAAGAAGTTTCAGTAGATTGAAACCTATCAAAAATTATTTTCGCTCAACAATGACAAACGAACATCTATCTGGATTTGCATTAATTTCAATTGAAGGTAATCTAGCTGAGAACGTTGACTTTGAATCAACGATAAATCGTTTTGCTTCAATGAAATCAGGTAGAAAGCAATTTATATAGGTCTCATGGCTCTTTCTTATCTTATCTTATCTCATCTTATCTGTTTCAGACGCTCCTTCTATACAGAAGAATATTGCGTCCTATGCTTATCCATGGTTTGTGTTTAGTCCTGCATTCTTGTTAGAGTTTTAAATGTTTATTTAAGGAACTTAAAATCATTGTTTGTGTAAAGTTCATTGATTTTCCCAAAGTTTGATGCTCAAACTTCCAATGAAAATTTATTCTTTTAAATTCTGAAGTAAATTGTTTAGTTTATTTATAAGTATAATATTATTGGCACTCTTTGTGTGTGTGTTACTAATCCTGACCAATCCGCTCCACCAAAGTCTCTGTATTTTTTCATTATTTGTAGCATCAGATTGCCTGGTCTTAAACTGAACTATTTTCCCAGCTAAAATTCTCATTTCATTCTTTCAGATAGAGAACTATTACAAGAACTGAAAACAGTAGCTCTTAAAATTTTAATTAAAAAAATAATAAGTTGTTCTCTTTGGAACTAAGTTCATAATTTACTGACATCTTTTTATCCTACATATGATATGTGCATATAATATATATATATATATAAAATATGATACATGATTTCTTTAATTATTTAGGCCTTTTATTAATTATTAACATTTTTTTAAAATACATTATATTTTGTTTCCATTTGTGACCTATTACTCTCCTGAATATAAAGAAATGGTTTGTATATTGAAGAGATTCATTGCAATGGTTTGATGTAAACAAACATTATATTAAATAATGTACTTTGAATGATCAACGCAGCATATATTATTCAACACTTAGTTATTTGTTTGAGTTGCTGTCACTGCTATTTATGGCAAGCTGAACAAACTGATGAGTCATCTTGCAGATAGTACAACAAACTATTGGAGGCCTATAAAAAAAATTAATCAAATTCTACCTCATTATCAAATACATTTTAGATGTTTTATTTAGCCCAAAGACTATAAACATATTATGCTGAGTTTTCTATGTTAAAGTCTGCTATGATATTCAGCAATTGAAAGTGAACACAAAGGATTATGAGAAATTAGATTTTGTCACAAATAACAGCTCCCAAATGAACTACCATTTTCATAAATTCAATTGATTAACCATATCTACTTAAGACTAGTTGTTACTTTTTGTCTAGCTAGTTGCCACAGGGCAACTCTGAAAATGTATGTAACATAAACAAAACACTTTAAAATTCATATTTAAGACTAAAGCAGTCTCTTAAGATGAAAACTTATTACAGTAAATCTCACATTTAAAGTGAGCAGAAATGTGTTTTTCAACATAAAATATAGCAATAAGAGTGAATATCATACCAAATTTCTAATCTTCATTGCAGAACCAGCATTTAGACAAATGAATTTTATTTTTGCACCTAGAAATATTTGCACTAAGTGAATGAATAAAAAAAATTTGCGGTGCCCCCATGAAATTCTCCTCGCCCCCCCACGCAGACAAACCTAAATCCGCCACTGGGGCCCAGGGGGCTTGGCCTCTTTAGGGGGCCCTGCATACATGGCGGTGGCGTAATATTTAATTTAAAATAATAAGAACACTCCTTTGGGGCCGGTGAGGGGGCCATGGGGACTTTCGAATTTGGATCCAAATTCCCCGCCCCTAGCTACGCCACTGAGTCAGTGACGAATTTACCCTTGATGGGGCCCTAAGCTATTTGAGATATGGGGGCCCTTTTGAAGTCAAAATATTCTATTTCAGTGCCAAATATTTTTTAAAAAACTCCATGTGGCCCCCAAGAGGGTGGGGCCCTAAACTATAGCTTGTTTAGCAAATAGGTAAATCCAGCACTGGGATTAGGGAGTTATGAGCATTAATTATTGTAAGTTTGCTTAGTTATCGCCCGTCCAACACTGAATATGTGACATTCTCATTGGAGGGCTGAGTCACTAGACTCTTATAGCCCGGCCTACAATACCAACGGCGAGCCTCAACATAAGGGCATCGCCATGGAGATACTCCTCCACAGTGCGTGGGCTGTCTGATCCGTCCGTGTCCCCAATCGCCACAGAGCATCGGGTCAGAAGATGTGCCACTGTTTCCTCGGCCATACCACATAAACGGCAGCCGGGTTCCCTGTTCCTATCGAGCCTATTCAAGTAGCTGTTTGTTGGACAATGTCCAGTCCGCATTTGCGTAATGAGGGACTGGCAGCTACGAGGAAGCTCCCACCAGGGATCTCGCTTGCGCGGTCGCGGCATTTCGTTGTATAGCACCCTTGCCGTGTCACCATTTTCCCAGCCCGCAAGCCATCTTTCCATAAAGAGGCTTTTAACCACGATTTGACTCCCAGCTGAGTCATTGGGCGATTGATTTGGGGCTGGGCAGCGCCCTGTTGCGCCAGCAGGTTTGCCCTTTCCTGCTGTGGTATTCCTGCGTGCCCTGTAATGTACTGCAGGACAACCATGCCCCCGCGAGATCTAATGTTGTCCACGATCTCTAGTACAGCATTGACAGTTTTCGTCTCCAATGAGCTCCGACCCAAGAGCTCCAGGGAGGATCTTGAGTCGGTGAAGACTACGACTGTTGGAAAAACCTTTCTTCTACATAGGCGTAGGCGCACTTCTTTCACACCCCTGTGAATTGCTTCTAGCTCGGCATCCCCGCCCGAAGCTATCAATCCACATGGTCCCGACAGCTCAGCTGCTGCCGGTCCCCCCGCGGGGTATTCAATCAGTGCGCCGTACCCGCTTCGTCCATCTGTGAAGCATGAGCCATCTGCGTATACTCTCACTACGCCGGTTCCATAAGCATTAATAGTTCTCAGTGCTTCCTCGTGCTGAAGCTCTACTGGACTATTTTTCCTCACCGCGGCATTTGCCAGTGTCAAACGTAGATCGGGCGGAGAGAAGCATTCGTGGGGTCCCCTCGCCGGGACCATGGACATTTTTTCCCTGCTTTTGGGTAAATTGACTGAAACCTCAAGCTCGTTGACCGCATCCATAAAGGAGGGTCGTTTCAGTCGCGAGCGTTTTACCCACCTGTCTTGTAACTGAAAACAGGGTTCATCACGGTCCATTCTACGGTATCGTTCCACCGTAGTTAGTATTGCCTTCTCTCGCCGTACTTTGAGCGGTTCCACGTTTGACAAGATTTCTACCGCGGCGTTGGGTGTGGTACGTAACGCCCCGCACACCAATCTTAGCGCTTGGTTTTGGACTCTATCCAGGTCTTCGAGCGCTGTTCTGCTCGCAAAGGCCTGGATGGGGAGGCTGTAGTCAATGGCGCTTCTCACTTTGCTGAGGTAAAGAGCTCTCAGCGTTCTTGCGTCAGCACCCCAATTTGTGCTAGCCAGTTTTTTCACCAGGGACAATTGAGCAGAGGTTTTGGCTCGCAATTCACGTATATGATTGTGCATCTGGAGTTTCTGGTCCAGTCGCACGCCCAAATACGTTGGTGTCTTGTCCCAATTCAGCCTTTTCCCGCAGATGTTAAGCACAACATCGTGTTTTAGCGCATTCCTTCCATTTGTGAAAATGGAGTGGACGGTTTTTTCTGTGTTCACTATGAGTCTCCATTTTTTGGCATATGCTTCGATCTTATCGAGGTCGCGCTGTAGTCTGTGCTGCAAATTCGCTACGTCTTTACCGGACGTCAAGACAACCAAGTCGTCTGCGAACATCGCGCTCTGACACTCGATAGACGTTTGAATGTCGCAAACGTATGCTAGGAACAGCGTACAGCTCAAGGCAGACCCCTGAGGGAGTCCGTCCTGCAGCCGAGCTTCACTGGATATAGAGTCCCCCATGCGGGTTCTGATCGTTCTATTCTCCAAGAACGAGTGTATCCAGGCGTGCATTTTCGCTGTTATTCCCAATTGCTGGAGCTTGTACATAAGCCCAGTACGCCAGACCTTGTCATAGGCCTGTTTTAGATCGAAAAACACAGCCAATGTATGGTTTCGCAGCTGTAGCTCATTCGTGATAGTTTGCACAATTCGGACAACCTGGTCCATCGGCTGGCGTCCCTTGCGGAAGCCGCCCTGAGTCACAGGAATGCACTTGTTCTTCTCTAGAAACCAATAGAGCCTGGCATTGACCATCCGTTCAGCTATTTTCCCCAAACACGATGTTAGGGATATAGGACGATAGCTGTCAGGGACGGTCGCCTGGTTTCCCTTCCTTCTGAATTGGGATAATTGTGGCCTTTTTCCACTGCTTCGGCAAAATGCCTGTAGTCCAGGTCCTATTGATAAGCTTCAATAGCTTATGCCTCTCTTCGATGCCCAGCTGCTTGAGCATTTCGTTATGGACCTTGTCCGGGCCTGGTGCTTTCCCTGTTTCGCACTTATTTCCCTGTTTCGCACTTATTTCCCTGTTTCGCACTTATTTCCCTGTTTCGCACTTATTTCCCTGTTTCGCACTTATTTCCCTGTTTCGCACTTATTTCCCTGTTTCGCACTTATTTCCCTGTTTCGCACTTATCGAGGGATGTTTGCAACTCTGTCAGAGTGAAGTTTGCCGTGAATACCTCTAGGTGGGGGGGGGGCCATTACTTTGCCTCTGGTCCCCCTCCTTTCTCATCCGGTTTATGGTCCGACTTTCATCAGTCTCTCTGGCCTTCCGATTTACCTTGGCGA